>NW_025562522.1:117500-165000 GCF_020424385.1 Procambarus clarkii | reverse complement strand
ATGAGGTGATTTAAATTGCTTCCCAAGTAACTATCGATCTGGTGATGTGGTTTAATACTTGGCTATCACTCTTTTTCCGGCAGTAAGGGTTAAGGGTGATTCATCTACCTTAGTACAGCAGCTGGTTGACTTCATCTCACCTTAGTACTGCAGCTGGTTGACTTCATCTCACCTTAGTACAACAGCTGGTTGCCTTCGTCTCACCTTAGTAGTGCAGCTGGTGGGGTGATCTCACCTTAGTACTCGGTTGACTTCATCTCATCTTAGTACTGTAGCTGGTTGACTTCATCTCACCTTAGTACAGCGCTGGTTGCCTTCGTCTCACCTTAGTACAGCAGCTGGTTGCCTTCGTCTCACCTTAGTACAGCAGCTGGTTGACTTCATCTCCTTAGTACCAGCGTTGCCCTATCTCACCTTAGTAGGCATTTGGTAAAATGCTCCCACCTTAGTACAGCAGCTGGTGGACTTCATCTCAACCTTAGCCCGGCATCTGGTTGACTTCATCTCGCTTAGTGGTGCAGCTGGTTGGCGTCTTGACATACCAGTTGCGTTGCTTCGAGTATGGGTTCGAGTCAGCTTCTGGTTGTGCCAGTTGAATTGGGCGCAGGTTGACATGCACGTGTGGATAGTTGAATTTGGTTCTCATTGCCTCCGCATCCACCATAGGAATTTGGGTAGGAAAAAGACTGTGAAGATCAGTTCCGTGCCAACCGGAGAGGTAAAAGTGGATGCTGCTATGATTTTGGTCCGTATCGTTGGTTATCATAAGTGATAAGGCACTATTACATTAGCTTGATGTCATTCTGGATATGGTTAAGTAACTTCTGGGTTTTTTACATTACTTAAGCAATATTGTCTTGGATCATCGCTCTAGACAGCTATGGTGCACGTTTCCCTTAGGATCATGTTATGATGGTAAGAATGCTAATTACCGAAATACCTACCTACCTTGAGGCTACCTTGAGGTGGTTCAGGGCTTAGTCCCTTTTGCCCGGTCGTCGACCAGGCTCCTGGATTAACTGGACTGATCAACCAGGCTGTTAGACGCGGCTGCTCGGAGCCTGACGTATGAGTCACTGCTGGTTGATGAGGTATTAATACCCTATTATGGTGCATAAGTTAGGAATTTCATTAACATTTTCATGAAATGGTAATTATTTTTCATATACTTCGAGTAAATAGCATATTTTTCGATAAAAGTCATAGGATTTTTGAATGTACAACTGCAAGGTATGACACTGAGTTCATTATTGATGCTACTCTCTACATATTATTTATGCTCTCCTATATCTTTAAGAAACACGTAGTAAACTGTACAGAAATATATTAATATTGAAATATTTCCAGAATTTTAAATACAAAAAAAACAAGTTGAAGTTCTATATATTTTAATATATTATATATTATTTGATATATCTATAATATATATATATTATATTGATATATATATATGCATACCCATTTGTCAAATGATGGTAACGGTTTTGGCTTCATCTAGGGTTAGTCTATAGGTCGTCTTGGTTATAGTAGTTCTATTGGATATCGTTGCGATTGGTTCTACTGTCCTAATAGTGATTTAATTATAGATAATCATGGTAGATTATAATATATATCGATATCTATTATATAGTGATATATATATATATTATTATATAATATTATAGTATATGATATATTATATATATATATAATTTTATTTTCGGGACTTGTTTTCCGGCCCGGGAGGGAACAGACGTGTGGTAGCAAGGTTCTACACTTCAGCCAGTTTTAACTTGGATCACGATACCTGAGCCAGCCAAGACTTGACATTTGTAGGTATGAATACCTGCTGAAGGCCCCGGGGGAGGCAAGAAGAACCGTATCTCCTCCATTCCAACAAAATCAACATAAAATGGTGTGCTGTTTGGGCTTTGTGGATGGTGAGGAGAAGGTGCGGGTCGCCATCGTCCCACTGCCGCCACACACCAGTCCCCAGGCGGGGAGTGATGGAGAGGCTCTCAAGCCTAGAGTGATGTTAGTCGGGAGTCAGTGCATTTCCAATCATATTCGGTAAGTGTAGTGTTAAAACAAAGTGCACTAGTGATTTCCCAAGTGTTGAAATTGGGTAATAAGTGTGATGGTGGCCTCCCTCATGTGCTCCCTCTATTACCCCTGCCAACAGCATAGCCCACTCACCATCTTCCCGCACCCCGCTACCTGCACCTGACCCAGTCTCCAATCAACTACCAGCCTATACCCACAAACGGTGCCCAGGCAATGCCCTCAAGAGGGTAATGCTTGCCTTGTTACACTCCATTCGGGAAGGAGAGGGTGCACTCAGTGTGCAGCCAGTCGTCAGGACATCCAGGCATGGGCATGTCGCACCTGACACACAGCCCCCTTCCATCCAAGAAGGGGAACGCCCAAGTGCAAACTCTCGATTCAGTGACAGACAGTTTTGTCTTATTTCTGATGGCACTGTCCACCAACATTCTGTCAATTCAGGTCGTTGTCTAGGGTCTAAGTGCCAGCCCCAGGGCAGTGACAGACAATCTGCTGCAGGAGCGAGGAACAATACCTCTCTCAACTTTATTTCAGCAGATAATCTGCTTGTAACAGTCAAAGTGACGTCCACCAGGACCTTGCCCCACATCCCCAAGGCTGCCCATCACCAAGTAGCAGCCAAATCACCAGTCTGCTGACAATGGTTAACAATGCTCCTAGAACCACTGGATCGTGGCACATTCTCCCACTTTTTGGGAATGCATGCCTAGCATTACCGCCGAGGAGAGACAAATCATTAGCAGCCTCAGTAATTAGGGCTCTTAATTAAGTCCCCAGAGAAGACAACCTTGTCCGCCTCCCCCCTCATGCCAAGAACACCCGCCGCAGGACGACCAACAATAACTCATCTGAGAACCACAAAATGAGAGCACAGATCACCAGGAAAATAGAAGAGGCAATGCCACAGGTGCCATCAGAATCATAACCAGCGATGACACTATTGCCCACAGGAATGCCACGACAGCACAAGCTCTACAGGACAAATACCCACAGAGCTCCAGACAGTAGCAGGGATCCCAAGGATAACAATACTTGCATAGAACCCTTGACTGTTCGAGAATCTGAGGTGTACAAAGCAGCCATGTCTTTCCCAACAGGTTCAGCAGGGGGCTTTACAGGCCTAAGACCCCAGCACATCAAACAAATGCTGAACCCGGTGCTTGGGGGGGGGGGGGGGGGGGGGGGGGGGGGGGGGGGGGGGGGGGGGGGGGGGGGGGGGGGGGGGGGGGGGGGGGGGGGGGGGGGGGGGGGGGGGGGGGGGGGGGGGGGGGGGGGGGGGGGGGGGGGGGGGGGGGGGGGGGGGGGGGGGGGGGGGGGGGGGGGGGGGGGGGGGGGGGGGGGGGGGGGGGGGGGGGGGGGGGGGGGGGGGGGGGGGGGGGGGGGGGGGGGGGGGGGGGGGGGGGGGGGGGGGGGGGGGGGGGGGGGGGGGGGGGGGGGGGGGGGGGGAGGTGATTTGGTAAAATGCTATGCCCAAGATAACTATCCGAGTGCCGGCGGTGGGGTGGTTCAAATAGCCTCGGCTATCACCTCATTTTGTCCGGTCGTGATGGTCAAGTGGATTAAGGCGTCTTGTACATACCAGTTGCGTTGCTTCTGGGAGTATGGGTTCGAGTCACTTCTGGGGTGTGAGTTTTCAGTTGCATATTGTCCAGGGGACCATTCTGGCTTGTTCGCATTTGTGTTCCTCACGTGTGCCCCTAAGAATGAGGTGATTTGGTAAAATGCTATGCCCAAGATAACTATCCGAGTGCCGGCGGTGGGGTGGTTCAAATAGCCTCGGCTATCACCTCATTTTGTCCGGTCGTGATGGTCAAGTGGATTAAGGCGTCTTGTACATACCAGTTGCGTTGCTTCTGGGAGTATGAGTTCGAGTCACTTCTGGGGTGTGAGTTTTCAGTTGCATATTGTCCAGGGGACCATTCTGGCTTGTTCGCATTTGTGTTCCTCACGTGTGCCCCTAAGAATGAGGTGATTTGGTAAAATGCTATGCCCAAGATAACTATCCGAGTGCCGGCGGTGGGGTGGTTCAAATAGCCTCGGCTATCACCTCATTTTGTCCGGTCGTGATGGTCAAGTGGATTAAGGCGTCTTGTACATACCAGTTGCGTTGCTTCTGGGAGTATGGGTTCGAGTCACTTCTGGGGTGTGAGTTTTCAGTTGCATATTGTCCAGGGGACCATTCTGGCTTGTTCGCATTTGTGTTCCTCACGTGTGCCCCTAAGAATAAGGTGATTTGGTAAAATGCTATGCCCAAGATAACTATCCGAGTGCCGGCGGTGGGGTGGTTCAAATAGCCTCGGCTATCACCTCATTTTGTCCGGTCGTGATGGTCAAGTGGATTAAGGCGTCTTGTACATACCAGTTGCGTTGCTTCTGGGAGTATGGGTTCGAGTCACTTCTGGGGTGTGAGTTTTCAGTTGCATATTGTCCAGGGGACCATTCTGGCTTGTTCGCATTTGTGTTCCTCACGTGTGCCCCTAAGAATGAGGTGATTTGGTAAAATGCTATGCCCAAGATAACTATCCGAGTGCCGGCGGTGGGGTGGTTCAAATAGCCTCGGCTATCACCTCATTTTGTCCGGTCGTGATGGTCAAGTGGATTAAGGCGTCTTGTACATACCAGTTGCGTTGCTTCTGGGAGTATGGGTTCGAGTCACTTCTGGAGTGTGAGTTTTCAGTTGCATATTGTCCAGGGGACCATTCTGGCTTGTTCGCATTTGTGTTCCTCACGTGTGCCCCTAAGAATGAGGTGATTTGGTAAAATGCTATGCCCAAGATAACTATCCGAGTGCCGGCGGTGGGGTGGTTCAAATAGCCTCGGCTATCACCTCATTTTGTCCGGTCGTGATGGTCAAGTGGATTAAGGCGTCTTGTACATACCAGTTGCGTTGCTTCTGGGAGTATGGGTTCGAGTCACTTCTGGGGTGTGAGTTTTCAGTTGCATATTGTCCAGGGGACCATTCTGGCTTGTTCGCATTTGTGTTCCTCACGTGTGCCCCTAAGAATGAGGTGATTTGGTAAAATGCTATGCCCAAGATAACTATCCGAGTGCCGGCGGTGGGGTGGTTCAAATAGCCTCGGCTATCACCTCATTTTGTCCGGTCGTGATGGTCAAGTGGATTAAGGCGTCTTGTACATACCAGTTGCGTTGCTTCTGGGAGTATGGGTTCGAGTCACTTCTGGGGTGTGAGTTTTCAGTTGCATATTGTCCAGGGGACCATTCTGGCTTGTTCGCATTTGTGTTCCTCACGTGTGCCCCTAAGAATGAGGTGATTTGGTAAAATGCTATGCCCAAGATAACTATCCGAGTGCCGGCGGTGGGGTGGTTCAAATAGCCTCGGCTATCACCTCATTTTGTCCGGTCGTGATGGTCAAGTGGATTAAGGCGTCTTGTACATACCAGTTGCGTTGCTTCTGGGAGTATGGGTTCGAGTCACTTCTGGGGTGTGAGTTTTCAGTTGCATATTGTCCAGGGGACCATTCTGGCTTGTTCGCATTTGTGTTCCTCACGTGTGCCCCTAAGAATGAGGTGATTTGGTAAAATGCTATGCCCAAGATAACTATCCGAGTGCCGGCGGTGGGGTGGTTCAAATAGCCTCGGCTATCACCTCATTTTGTCCGGTCGTGATGGTCAAGTGGATTAAGGCGTCTTGTACATACCAGTTGCGTTGCTTCTGGGAGTATGGGTTCGAGTCACTTCTGGGGTGTGAGTTTTCAGTTGCATATTGTCCAGGGGACCATTCTGGCTTGTTCGCATTTGTGTTCCTCACGTGTGCCCCTAAGAATGAGGTGATTTGGTAAAATGCTATGCCCAAGATAACTATCCGAGTGCCGGCGGTGGGGTGGTTCAAATAGCCTCGGCTATCACCTCATTTTGTCCGGTCGTGATGGTCAAGTGGATTAAGGCGTCTTGTACATACCAGTTGCGTTGCTTCTGGGAGTATGGGTTCGAGTCACTTCTGGGGTGTGAGTTTTCAGTTGCATATTGTCCAGGGGACCATTCTGGCTTGTTCGCATTTGTGTTCCTCACGTGTGCCCCTAAGAATGAGGTGATTTGGTAAAATGCTATGCCCAAGATAACTATCCGAGTGCCGGCGGTGGGGTGGTTCAAATAGCCTCGGCTATCACCTCATTTTGTCCGGTCGTGATGGTCAAGTGGATTAAGGCGTCTTGTACATACCAGTTGCGTTGCTTCTGGGAGTATGGGTTCGAGTCACTTCTGGAGTGTGAGTTTTCAGTTGCATATTGTCCAGGGGACCATTCTGGCTTGTTCGCATTTGTGTTCCTCACGTGTGCCCCTAAGAATGAGGTGATTTGGTAAAATGCTATGCCCAAGATAACTATCCGAGTGCCGGCGGTGGGGTGGTTCAAATAGCCTCGGCTATCACCTCATTTTGTCCGGTCGTGATGGTCAAGTGGATTAAGGCGTCTTGTACATACCAGTTGCGTTGCTTCTGGGAGTATGGGTTCGAGTCACTTCTGGGGTGTGAGTTTTCAGTTGCATATTGTCCAGGGGACCATTCTGGCTTGTTTGCATTTGTGTTCCTCACGTGTGCCCCTAAGAATGAGGTGATTTGGTAAAATGCTATGCCCAAGATAACTATCCGAGTGCCGGTGGTGGGGTGGTTCAAATAGCCTCGGCTATCACCTCATTTTGTCCGGTCGTGATGGTCAAGTGGATTAAGGCGTCTTGTACATACCAGTTGCGTTGCTTCTGGGAGTATGGGTTCGAGTCACTTCTGGGGTGTGAGTTTTCAGTTGCATATTGTCCAGGGGACCATTCTGGCTTGTTCGCATTTGTGTTCCTCACGTGTGCCCCTAAGAATGAGGTGATTTGGTAAAATGCTATGCCCAAGATAACTATCCGAGTGCCGGCGGTGGGGTGGTTCAAATAGCCTCGGCTATCACCTCATTTTGTCCGGTCGTGATGGTCAAGTGGATTAAGGCGTCTTGTACATACCAGTTGCGTTGCTTCTGGGAGTATGGGTTCGAGTCACTTCTGGGGTGTGAGTTTTCAGTTGCATATTGTCCAGGGGACCATTCTGGCTTGTTCGCATTTGTGTTCCTCACGTGTGCCCCTAAGAATGAGGTGATTTGGTAAAATGCTATGCCCAAGATAACTATCCGAGTGCCGGCGGTGGGGTGGTTCAAATAGCCTCGGCTATCACCTCATTTTGTCCTGTCGTGATGGTCAAGTGGATTAAGGCGTCTTGTACATACCAGTTGCGTTGCTTCTGGGAGTATGGGTTCGAGTCACTTCTGGGGTGTGAGTTTTCAGTTGCATATTGTCCAGGGGACCATTCTGGCTTGTTCGCATTTGTGTTCCTCACGTGTGCCCCTAAGAATGAGGTGATTTGGTAAAATGCTATGCCCAAGATAACTATCCGAGTGCCGGCGGTGGGGTGGTTCAAATAGCCTCGGCTATCACCTCATTTTGTCCGGTCGTGATGGTCAAGTGGATTAAGGCGTCTTGTACATACCAGTTGCGTTGCTTCTGGGAGTATGGGTTCGAGTCACTTCTGGGGTGTGAGTTTTCAGTTATATATATATATATATATATATATATATATATATATATATATATATATATATATATATATATATATATATATATATATATATATATATATATATATATATATATATATATATATATATATATATATATATATATATATATATATATATATATATATATATATATATACCGGCCCGGGAGGGAACAGATGTGTGGTGAGCAAGGTTCTACACTTCAGCCAGTTTTAACTTGGATCACGATACCTGAGCCAGCCAAGACTTGACATTTGTAGGTATGAATACCTGCTGAAGGCCCCGGGGGAGGCAAGAAGAACCGTATCTCCTCCATTCCAACAAAATCAACATAAAATGGTGTGCTGTTTGGGCTTTGTGGATGGTGAGGAGAAGGTGAGGGTCGCCATCGTCCCACTGCCGCCACACACCAGTCCCCAGGCGGGGTGTGAGGGGAGTGATGGAGAGGCTCTCAAGCCTAGAGTGATGTTAGTCGGGAGTCAGTGCGTTTCCAATCATATTCGGTAAGTGTAGTGTTAAAACAAAGTGCACTAGTGATTTCCCAAGTGTTGACATTGGGTAATAAGTGTGATGGTGGCCTCCCTCATGTGCTCCCTCCATTACCCCTGCCAACAGCATAGCCCACTCACCATCTTCCCGCACCCCGCTACCTGCACCTGACCCAGTCTCCAATCAACTACCAGCCTATACCCACAAACGGTGCCCAGGCAATGCCCTCAAGAGGGTAATGCTTGCCTTGTTACACTCCATTCGGGAAGGAGAGGGTGCACTCAGTGTGCAGCCAGTCGTCAGGACATCCAGGCATGGCGCATGTCGCACCTGACACACAGCCCCCTTCCATCCAAGAAGGGGAACGCCCAAGTGCAAACTCTCGATTCTGTGACAGACAGTTTTGTCTTATTTCTGATGGCACTGTCCACCAACATTCTGTCAATTCAGGTCGTTGTCTAGGGTCTAAGTGACCAGGGCAGTGACAGACAACCTGCTGCAGGAGCGAGGAACAATACCTCTCTCAACTTTATTTCAGCAGATAATCTGCTTGTAGCAGTCAAAGTGACGTCCACCAGGACCTTGCCCCACATCCCCAAGGCTGCCCATCACCAAGTAGCAGCCAAATCACCAGTCTGCTGACAATGGTTAACAATGCTCCTAGAACCACTGGATCGTGGCACATTCTCCCACTATTTGGGAATGCATGCCTAGCATTACCGCCGAGGAGAGACAAATCATTAGCAGCCTCAGTAATTAGGGCTCTTAATTAAGTCCCCAGAGAAGACAACCTTGTCCGCCTCCCCCCTCATGCCAAGAACATGGGCCGCAGGACGATCAACAATAACTCATCTGAGAACCACAAAATGAGAGCACAGATCAGCAGGAAAATAGAAGAGGGCAATACCACAGGTGCCATCAGAATCATGACCAGCGATGACACTATTGCCCACAGGAATGCCACGATAACACAAGCTCTACAGGACAAATACCCACAGAGCTCCAGACAGTAGCAGGGATCCCAAGGATAACAATACTTGCATAGAACCCTTGACTGTTCGAGAATCTGAGGTGTACAAAGCAGCCATGTCTTTCCCAACAGGTTCAGCAGGGGGCTTTACAGGCCTAAGACCCCAGCACATCAAACAAATGCTGAACCCGGTATTGATTGATTGATGAAGATTAAGCCACACCAAGAGGTGGCACGGGCATGAATAGCCCACTTGTAAGTGGTACTCAAAGATTTTTTGTTCAGTAAATCTATTCAGTGTTTTTAGGTCGCATTTAATCGTCAAGCTGCTATCGCGGGGGAGGATACTGCTTGACAGTGTTTATGAGGGTGTCCAGCTGCTGGACACCTTTTTTGACCAGAAGAGTGGCTGTGTTGATGGCTTCAGGGTGGTTACTGCAAGATTCGGGGACTCTTAAAGCTCTTCTAAGGTCGTTGGTTGCTTCACATTCCAGGAGATAGTGAAGTAGTGGCTTTTCTGTGACAGTTTGGCAGAAGATGCACTCTCTCTGTCGGGGTTCACCAATCTCCCAGTTGCATCTGTAACCTAGACGTAGTCTATATAACCTAACTGCTATTTCCCTGTGGATTCCTTTTGGGATATTTAACCTTTCTAATTTGGTTGCCTGAAGATACCATGTTGCAGATGGCGAACCTTCAGCTATTCTCTGGTGCAGGTAGGCTTTGTTGAGGTGTGAGAGTTTTTTAGTGATGTTTTTCATGTTCTCTAGGCTGGGTTGAATTGTTTTATGTATCACTGGATGACGACTTGCCAATTTAGCATTTTCATTGGCTTTCTCATTTAATAGGATTCCAACATGGGATCCAGTTTAAGGTTATGTTGAGTCCTTTGGTTTAGCGACTGCTCCAAGATACAAAATGGTGGTAATTATTTCCACGTTATCTTTCCACTGTTTTTGTCCTAGTATTTGAAGTGCAGCTTTTGAGTCTGTGTGTATGATTGCATTTTGAGTGTTTTGTGCAATCACAAATGCGAATGCCTGTTGTATGGCAAACAGCTCAGTTTTTGGTTGATGATACTAGTCCTCCCAGTCTCCAATATGCCTGTACGCTGGCCGTGCAAAGAGCAGCGCCAGCACTCTCATTTTCTGTGTCCACCGATCCGTCTGTGAAGATGTGGGTGGCTCCTGCTACTGCAATGCTAAACATTTGCTCTTCTATTATGCGCCTTAGGATTGTCGGATCATTGGCAGCCTTTTTCATTGGGAGACTTTCTATTACTATTTTGAAAGTAGGCTCTTCCCACGGTGTGTAAGAAGTGTAATTTGGGTGTGGTTGATCACCCTCTCTATCAAGAATCATGCTTTTTAAATGTAGTCTGTTTAGGACATTTCCTGCTCTTGCAGCCCAAGAGTTTCCATTGTTTTGGCCTCGTCCAACCACCAAGGCCTGCCGTACAGGGATTGGATCAGGAGAAATAATTATCTTACTGATAATTGTAGCTGTTCTTTGTGATATTCTTTCTTGTAGAGAGGACAAACCCGTTTCCAGTCTAAGAGTTTCAAGCCTGGTCCACATGGGGGCTCCCAGTGCGGCTCTCATAGCATTGTTTTGGGCAACTTAAAGCTTTTTCCACTGTTGGTGTGATAGACTTGTGAGGGCAGGTGCGGCATAATCGATCACTGATCTGACTGCCTGTACATAGTATGTGCGAAGGACTTGCAGATTGGCTCCTCCAGAGAGGGAGGTTAGCGACCTGAGGATTGCCGTCCGGGCCGCAGTTCGCTCTCTCAAGTAAGTGACCTCAGCATTAAAATTCATGTGTGTATCTAGGATTATTCCTAGATACTGATAGGTGTCCACCCATTCAATTGGTTGACCCTGTACTGTGAGTTGGATGTTGGGCTTCGCTATTTTTATGGGCATGGCTTTTGACTTTGAGGGGTTGAGTTTGATCCCAATCTGTTTTGCCTCTTTACTGATGCAGTCTAAGCATTTGGGTGCAAGGCGCGCCGCATCCCTTCCTTTTATGATGATGACAAAGTCGTCCGCGTAGTTTAGCAGCCTGCAGTGATGTGGAAGTTTCAACCTCATTATTCTTTCCATTAAACAGTTGAAGAGAAGGGGGCTGAGAATACCTCCTTGCGGTGTACCATTTTCATATCTTTTGTACTCAGAGACTGTGCCATGAAGTTTTACTCTTGCTTCTCTGTTTATGAGACAGTTTTTGGTCCAGGAGAGCAGGTTGCTTCTGACCTCTTTGTCGATGAGGCAGCAGAGAATAGCTGGGGCGCTAGCCAGTTCAAAGGCTTTTTCGAGGTCCAGGAATATCAGCATTCCTGGTCTGTCATTCAAGTGGGCTAACAGAGTTGTAATACATTCCACTGTGCCAACCCCTCTTCTATAGGCATACATATCATGGTGCAGTTTAGGCATTTTCCACTCAAGTCTGTTGAGTGCCATTCTGTCAGCCGTCTTGGCTGCACAGCTTTGGAGAGAGATGGGCCTGGGATTAGCTGGATCTTTGGGTTTTGGGATCGGCACTATGTCTGCTCTATTCCAAGCAGGTCTAGTTTGAGAAGTCCAGGCTAAATTAATTAACCTTAGGTATGCAGCGTCTCCCTCTGGGCCGAGGTTTCTAATCATTTTATAGGTTATTTTGTTGGCTCCAGGGGATGTATCCTTGGAGTTTTTCTTAGCCCGATTGAGCTCATCCAGTGTGAAGGGGGCATTAGTGTCAGAGACTTCTTCATATGCTGTAAGGATTCTGTGTCACTTTTCTTCCTCTAGTCCGGTCTGTACTGCAAATTCTTCTGGTGGAAGCTGATTGCTGGCTGCTCTCTCTGCAAACCTGGTTGCCAGTACTTCGGCTTCCTGTTGAGGATCCTTGGGGTGTAGGGCTTTAGGTGTTTCATTCCCTTTGGCCCGGTGAATTTGCTGCCACATCTCTCCGAGAGGGGTGTGTTCATTCAGGTGTGAACACCATTCCAGCCACTTTTGTTCTTTTATTAGTCTGGTCTCTCGATGCACATGTTCCTTGACCTCACAAAGTAAGATCCTGTTGCGGTCACTTGGCTGCTTTTTGTATAGCTTTCTTGTTCTGTTGAGTCTATGGTTGAGTTCTTTGACACGTTCGCAATAGTACCAATGATCTTTATGGTGTCCGGTGGACTGTTTTTTCAGTGGGACTGAGTGGTTGGCTGCACTTTGAATCGCTTTGACAAATTCTTGTTCTGCCTGATTAATGTCTTCAGGAAGATCATAGTTTCTATGCCACTCTGAAATGAGGTTTTGAAATCGGTCCCAGTTTGCTAAAGCAAAGTTCCAGGCTTCAGATGGAGGCGGAGGTGGGGTGGGTAGGTCTAATTTAAGATCAATTTGGACCCCATAGTGGTCGCTTGTGAGTGTGGGCTCAACTGACCATGTTGCTGTATCATCTCTTAGGGAGGCTGAAACGAAGGTAAGGTCTCCTTGGATGTGGGTGGGTTTATTCTTATTTAGGATTTGGATTTCTGGAAACTGGTCTAGTAGATGTGCAATGTGAATGCCGGCTTCATTTTTTGTGTTCGAGCCCAGTGCCAATCGATGATGGGCATTAAAATCTCCACAAATGATTGTGTTTGTTGTTGTCGCATGTCCAAATAACACAGAGATCCATTTCGGCATGTGGAGATCTGTACACATTAAACACTTCAAGTTTGTCGTGTCTTAACTCAATGGTTACTCCCATTACCTCTGTCCCTGCTCCACAATTGGGTGGGCTGGTTATGGACTTGGAGATCAGGTCACATTTTACATAGATTGCACATCCCCTGGATTGCCCGTTGATCCATGAAAGGAAGAAGCCTCGATAGCCTGAGATTTTAGGTTCTAATCCGGCTCGAAGCAAGCTCTCCTGTAGTATCAGGATGTCTATGCCCTTGGTTGCTGCTATGCATTGCAAGTGTTGCAATTTAGTGCGCAGTCCTTGCGCATTCCATTGCAGGATCTTTAGACCTCTAGGTTCTTGGAATTTGCTGATAATTCCGTGGTATCCATGGAGTCTGATGAACACGCCATGGAAGTTGCAATTGGTGTATAGGTTCTTAGTGGACCTGAAATTGACTCATCAATGTCGCTTTCCGACGAGCTGGACTCTCTGTTTTTTAGGGGGGTGTCTCCTGCCCTGCGTTCTTCAAGGTGAGGATATTATATTTTCGAATTTCTTGAGCTTGTGCTCAATTTTCTTCCGAGTCTCTGTGGTTTGCTTGATACCGTGTAATAACAGCAGACTTTCGACCATTTCGGTGACCAAAGTTTTGAGCTTTGGCTAGAGAGCATCCAGTTCTACGGGAGCACTATTTAATGCTGTGCAGGTTTGGGGCCTGGTTACTTTTTTACCCTTCTCAGTGGTCACTTTGACACTGGAATTGTTACTCTTACTCTTATTGCCCCCAGTGTGCTTACTGGATGCACTGGGAGGGCGACTGCTTTGAAAATGTTTCTTGTGGCCCCCATCTTTCTTTTTTTGTCCTGTACGGAGGGCTTCACGCCCTTCACCATGGCCGATGGTGAAGGGCCGTGTGCCCCCTCTACCTGATTGGATAGACCCCACACGGTTTTAGTGGGCAGTGGAGCTGGTATTAGTTTTGGTGGGGGCTTCGGCTCTGCTGTAGGCGTGGTGGGGTTCGTTTGAAGCCGTTTGAGCCTTTCAGGGCATTTCAAGTTCCAGGCGTGATGTGCCTTGGAGCAATTTGGGCACTTTGCTTAGACAGGGTGGTTTGCCTTGTGTTTATCAAGCCTCTCCCTCCAAGATGAAGATTAAGCCATCCAAAAGATGGCACGGGCATGAATAGCCCATAAGTGGTGGCCCTTTTGAGCCATTACCAGTATCAATTGCTGATACTGGAGATCTGTGGAGGTGCAACTGCACCCTGCGTGACGGGAGATGTCTCCCGTAGCCTCTCCCTCTTTCGTAACCAGCTTTTATTCCCGTCTATCCCCAATTTCCCGTTGAATGGATGGATTTGAATCTGGTAACAAGGGATAGTCTTCCGACCTTTTGAAACTACTCGAGGTGAGGTTTGTTTGACCTTACCTCACCTCTCTGTGAATGCCTCGTAAGTCTGGAATAATCCCAAATCTCTATTTAGGTCACCTCAACAACTGTTACACTCGGACCAAAAGGCCCTAAAAAAGTTTGACTTTAAAAATGCCTTCAATCACGTCAGAAGAGACACTGTCCACAGGGCTGTACACAACCATTTCCGTCCCCTTTACCCATTCATGTGATCGTGTTACAGTGGGGACTCTAAGCTTCTTTTTGGGGAGCATGAAATAGACTCCTGTGAAGGTGTCCAACAAGGTAATCCCTTAGCCCACTCCTTTTCTGCTTAGCTATCAAAGAGGTCACTGATAGTCTGACAAGCGAGCTTAACATCTGGTAGCTGGATGATGGCACTCTCGTTGGAACCCCAGAAAACGTTTTGGAGGATATAAGGAAAATCCAGGAGCAAGGAGCAGCCTTGGGCCTGATTCTCAATGCATCCAAATGCGAAATAGTCTCTTGGTATCCAGTCATCACTGGCCAAATAAAAACTGTTCTTCCAGACATTTTCGTTGTCGAGTCACCTGGCTGCACCCTCCTGGGTGCCGGCATTGGCCTGCAAGCAATCGAAGTGGTCCTGGATGCAAAAATCACTCACCTAAGGAGAATGCTGGACAGGATTGACAAGACTGAGGCCCATGATGCACTCTTCTTCCTCACAAGATGCCTATCTCTCTCTAAGTTGACTTATTTTCTGAGGTGTTCTCCATCCTACATCACCCCTAAATGAAATATGTATGACACCCTTCTGAGGTCCATGCTGGTGAAAGTCCTGCACCTTCCATTGGACGACTCTCAATGGGAGCAATCAACCCTCCCTGTAAGACTTGGTGGCCTTGGCGTCCACATAGCCTCCCAGATTGCTCTACCAGCCTTCCTTTCCTCCTCCCACGACTTCGCAAGCGATACCCTACCTGAACCCCTGAGTGATTCAGCAGGCATACACGATCCTGCTTTCACTCAAAGTTCAAATTAGTGGGATGCTCTTGCAGCCCCAGCACCCATCCTAGATCCAACAAAAAACAATTCTCACTGAATACAAGAGTATTTTCAACAGAGTGGACGTAGACCAATATGGACTGCATGGGTTGTACCGCAGAAGATCCAAGGGCTGGCATGCAAGACACAACGAGGTCAATGACATCATTAAGAGGAGCCTCGTCTCAGATCAGCGCACAACAGAAAGAGAACCTCGCATCCTAGGGGACCAAAACTCGGATAACCCCGCCCGTCGCCCAGATGGCATCGCAATATACCCCTGGAAGAGGGACAGACAGCTGGTGTGGGACTACATATGTGTTCCCACTCTGGCTGACACCTACATACACTTCGGTGCTGATCAAGCAGGTGGGGCGGTCAACCACAGGGAAACACCAAAATCAGTCAAGTACAGGCGACTGGTCAATACACCATTGTTCCTAAAGCGTCTGGGACGCATTGCCTCTGGGGTAGGAGTGCCTTGGGATTTCTCAAGGAATTGGGTTCCAGGCTCATTGACATCACCAGAGACCCAAGAACTGCCAGTTTCTTGTTTCAGCGTCTCAGTGTGGCGATCCAAAGGGGGAAACGCCTGCTCGGTTCACGTCCTGAAGCGGAGGGACCTCCAAGAGATTCATAACCTTAAAGCACTAATTGTATTAACTAACGTACATCTTGTAACCTTTAAATATCTAATAAACCACTACAAAATTAAAAATATTTATATTTATATATATTATATATATTTAGATATATTATATACTGTATATTTATATAGAGAATTGTGTGTAGGTTACGTACTGTTGGCAAGAGTTGGTATTACTGTTATAGAAGAACCTGATAAAGCGGGCGCGACACATGCCAGTGATGGGAGGTAAGAGGCACAGCGGTGAAGGATCTGGAATGGGAAACACATTAGCACTATGTTCACCTACAATTATTAAGACATCAGTAATAATGTCTTAATAATTATTGTAATAATGATATAGTTTAATTTATTATAGACTCACAGTTACTGTTATGATTATACATACGATCAATACCATCGATCATGATTTCTGTGTTGTTTGTTAAGATCATCGATAGATACAGCGATAGCCGGAAGCTCGACATCTGCGAGGCACTACACATCAAAAAGTCAACACCAGCAATCAACAGTCAATTAATGCACAACTATATTCTACCCACTTCAATACTCCGAACCAATATAGAAGCATCAAGAGGAAGTGGTGATGTTATGGGCCTATAGGCCTTCTGCAGTTACTTCTATTATGTTTTTATACCCATTTGTTCGTGTTCTGTCTTGGGTAAATGTCAATCACTTCACCCAAAACTTTTATATCACCTCACCCAAATGCGAGTATAAGTATGGATGTGTTTAAAGGTTACAGTTGTGTGTGTAAACTAAAGTCTTTGAAAATGTAATAAGTTATTACGAAACGCGTTCTAGCATCGCGTCAGACTAGAAATAAAAATGAATTTTGGAGAACTGATTTTTCAATAATGTATGTGTACATGTACTATGTTAGTGTATAAGTATGAATGTGTTCTTCGATTGTGTACATACCTTAAGTGTACTACAATAGTGTACATGTTTTTATGTGTAATATATGTGTTCTTCCATAGTGAACATACCTCATGTATACTACAATAGTGTTCATACCTCATGTATACTACAATAGTGTTCATACCTCATGTATACTACAATAGTGTTCATACCTCATGTATACTACAATAGTGTACATACCTCATGTATACTACAATAGTGTTCATACCTCATGTATGTATACTACAATAGTGTTCATACCTCATGTATACTACAATAGTGTTCATACCTCATGTGTATACAATAGTGTATACTCACTACATAGTGTTCATACCTCATGTATACTACAATAGTGTTCATACCTCATGTGTACTACAATAGTGTTCATACCTCATGTATACTACAATAGTGTTCATACCTCATGTATACTACAATAGTGTACATACCTCATGTATACTACAATAGTGTTCATACCTCATGTATACTACAATAGTGTTCATACCTCATGTATACTACAATAGTGTTCATACCTCATGTATACTACAATAGTGTTCATACCTCATGTGTACTACAATAGTGTACATACCTCATGTGTACTACAATAGTGTTCATACCTCATAGTGTATACTACAATAGTGTTCATACATACAATAGTGTTCATATCTCATGTATACTACAATAATACCTCATGTCACAATAGTGTGTGTACTACAATAGTGTACATCAACATGTCACACATCAATCAAATCATAAGGGCCATGACGAGGATTCGAACCTACGTCCGAGAATATCATAATGTACTATCTTAGTGTATAAGTATGCATGTATTCTTTGAACCTACGTCTGGGATGCTCTCGGACGTAGGTTCGAATCCTCGTCACGGCCCTTGTGGATTTGTTCATTTGATGCATCACGCTATTGTGATTTCTGTGTGTATTGAAGTAAGGGCGAAGAGGTAGAACGGCCTATTGACACAGCTCGAGTGCATGGGGGGAATTGTGTAAAATCCTGGTTTGTGTCTCGGAGAGGCTGCAGGATCCAAGTAAGTTCAGTAGAACTACTGGTTGCAATTCTTTTGACCATGTCGTAGCTCAGTCGATTAAGGCAGCGTCTGGGATGCTCTCGGAAGTAGGTTCGAATCCTCGTCACAGCCCTTGTGGATTTGTTCAATAGTGTACATGCATTTAAGTGTAATACCTCAGGATAATTGTTTTATGTGTACTACAATTGTGAACATGCATGTAATATGTGTAATATTACAGAGTACATGTTTCTATGTGTACTATCATGGGGTACATGTATCTATATGTTCTTCCAGAGTGTACATACCGTTTGTGTACTACATTAGTGAACATGTTTTTATGTGTAATACCTCAGGGTACATGTCTTATGTCTACTACAGTTGGGAACTTGCTTTAATGTGTAATATTACAGTGTACACACATCTATGTGTAGTATCATAGTGTACATGGTTCTTTGTGCACTAACATAGTGTACACGCTTCGATGTGTGCTATCACAGTGTATCAAGAAGGAAAAACATGCAGCAAAATTAATTCACGAAATACCATAATATTACTACTATCTAAGTTTTTCATCAGTTGCAAGTAGTGGTTACATCCTAGTACATGTGGGTGAAAAAGTATGTGGAGTGGTGTGGTGATACAGCACGAGGAGTTCCCTGATAATGTGAAGAAATCATGAGAGAACTGGGAAATATCCAGAAAAAAACAAACAATAATAATAAGAAAATGTATTTCTACTGTACATCATAAGCTAAACAACAGTTAGGATTATGTGAAACTACATAATACGGAGTTGATTAAGTATATGGCGATGTATGGATGTTCTACAACTTGTGACGGTCCCTGATAATATGGAGAAACGATGAATGGCCCATTAGCTAACTGAACAAAATACAGACGAAAACACTTAACTACCATATAGCATCGTGATAAACACTAGGATAAGTAAAGTTGCTAGGAGAAAGATATGAATTGAGTGTAGTTCTTCTTGTAATTACGGAGAATTGCCTCGATTCTTTCCTCCTTCCGCAATAAGTTCTGCTTGTAAGGTGTCTTTGGTGGTCACCTTCTTTTGTGTCTCGAGGTCGAATATGTCGTCCAACAGGATCTCCAACTCCACTTTGGTGGTGACAAAGAAGGTCACCACCAAAGATACCTTACAAGCAGAACTTATTGCGGAAGGAGGAAAGAATCGAGGCAATTACAGAAGCACCATACTGTCCCCCGAGCTCATAGCGGCAGCTAAGAGCCTTCGCGAGAACAAGGAGATAGTTGTCAGAAGAGGTGACAAATCGCCAATATACGTCATTCTTAAAAAAGACGAATATCTGGCGAAAATGAACCTCATTCTCTCTGACCAAACTAAATTCCAAAGGGTAACGAAGGACACTACAGCCGAATTGAAAGCAAAGGTCAACAAATTGATCGAAACTGTGAACGCCAAGAAATCCGGACTCCATCTGCCAAAGATTATTGGGGAAAATAAGCCTGGATACGCGTATGGAAATGTCAAGACACATAAGCCTGGAAACCCACTTTGGCCAATCATCAGCCAGATACCCACACCCACGTACAGACTGGCGAAGCAACTCAACGGCTTGCTGACTCCTTACGTCCCTTGCGCCTTCAGCCTGAAGTCTCCAAAGGAATTTGTTGACTTACTGCGGGGAACACGAGTCACAGGGATAAGAGCCTCGTTGGACGTAGAATCACTGTTTACCAACATACCTGTGGATGAAACAATCGGGATGATAGCAGACAGAGTGTATCGTGATCCGGCCTGTACTCCTCTTGACATACCAGAAAACATTCTAAGGAAACTACTCCAAGCTTGTACTAAAGAGGCACCCTTCTTGAGCCCGGATGGGCACATGTAGATGGGGTCGCCATGGGTTCTCCCCTAGGTGACCTGTTTGCGAACTTCTACATGGGTACCATCGAACAAAAGGTCTTAGTCGACATGAACCTGAAACCGGCCATATACTGCAGGTATGTTGACGACATTTTTACACAGGTACCTGATGTCAGACATCTGCAGTAGATGAAGGAGGCATTTGAGTGGAATTCTGTGTTGCGTTTCACTTACGAGATGGAGAAGGATGGGAAGCTGCCCTTTCTAGATGTAACGGTCATGGAAAGGAGCGGAGGTTTCCACACTGCAGTCTACACTAAGGAAACAAACATAGGAATGTGCCTCAATGCCAACAGTGACTGCCCAGACAGGTACAAGAGGAGTGTCGTTAACGCTTATGTCGACCGTGCTCTCAGCCACAGCTCAGGATGGAAGCAAGTCGATGAAGAACTCTGTAGGGTAAGGCAGGTCCTATTCAACAACGGCTTCTCCAATGGTTTCGTTGAAGACATCATAAGAAGGAAGGTGAAACGCCATGCAACCTCTGAAGAGACAACTAACACAACACCTGTACCCCCTATTAGACTATTTTACAGGAACTTCTTTTCCACAGCTCATAAAACGGAGGAAAGGGTCCTGAAAGATATTGTTAATAGAAACGTTATCCCTACAGACAAAAATCAGAAGATACAATTGACGATCTACTATAAAACCAAGAAAACGCCCAACCTACTCATGAGAAACTCTCCAGACACAAAGCAGAACGCTTTAAAAGAGACCAATGTCGTCTATGCCTTCAAATGCCCACTTGGGGACTGTAAGCCTCAAAGAATTCAGTATATAGGCAAGACAACAACATCTCTTTCCAGGCGATTAACGATGCATAAGCAACAGGGCTCCATTAAGGAACATATAATCTCTTCCCACAACCAGACTATCACCAGAGAAGTCTTAAGAAAACACAGAAATCATCGATAGATACAGCGATAGCAGGCGGCTTGATATCTGTGAGGCACTACACATTAAGAAGTCGACACCAGCAATCAACAGCCAATTAATGCACAAGTATATTCTACCCACTTCAAGACTCCGCACCAATATAGAAGCATCAAGAAATATGGGCCAATAGGCCCTTTGCAGTTACTTCCATTCTTCCCTTTAACTTACAAAATATTATACCCATTGTTTTGTGTTCTGTCTTGTGTTGAAAGTTTTTTTTCACCTCATCCAAAACTGTTGTAACATATCACCTCACCCAAATGCAGGTATAAAATCGAAGCTGTTTAAACTCTGTTTAGTTATAGTTGTGTGTGTGTAAACTAAAGTGTTTGAAAATGTAATAAGTTATTACAAAACGCGTTCAAGTGTCGCGTCGGACTAGAAATAAAAATGAATTTTGGAGAATTGATTTTTCAGTTACTATCAACAGTGAAAAGAAATATAAGAAATATTGAGAAAATTCGTGTTAGAATTATTAATCTTACTTTTTCGGTCATATTTAATAGTATATATATATATATATATATATATATATATATATATATATATATATATATATATATATATATATATATATATATATATATATATATATATATATATATATATATATATATATATATATATATATACCAGGAGCAACGCAACTGGTAAGTACAGGACGCCTTAATCCGCTTGACCATCACGACCGGACATAAGGAAGTGATAGCCGAAGCTATATGAACCACTTCCCCGCCGGCACTCGGATGGTAATCTTGGGCATAGCATTTTATCAAATCACCTCATTCTTTGGGGCACACGTGAGGAACACAAATGCAAACAAGCCTTAATAGTGCAAACAATGGATTAAGGCGTCCTGTAGTTACCAGTTGCGTTGCTCCTGGGAGTATGGGTTCGAGTCACTTCTGGGGTGTGAGTTTTCAGTCACATATAGTCCTGGGGACCATTCAGGCTTGTTTGCATATATATTTATATATATATTTATATATATATAAATATATATATAAATCCTCTTCTGAACGATACTTTTAGTATTTTACCCCATATATTGATACTCGTCCACTCTATTATGAACTACATTTTTATTTTGTTGTTGTTGTTGTTGGTAGTGTTGTTGTTGTCATATCAATTTTTGCTTTCTTACATCTTACACTTTATCCATGTCTATCTTGCTTAATGTTTTTTCTAAACCAAAAAATCTAAATTTGTTTTCCATTGTTTTACATTTTTTTCATTTTTTTCCCAAAATTTATTATTCCAATTTTTTCCATTTTTTCCATATTTTTTTGTGCAACATTCATCTTGCATCATCATGCAACATCCATCTTACAACTTTGCAACAATCCATATCAAGGTGACTGAGATCACCGGTGCACTCCTGCAATGTTGCAATGCAATGCTGCAGGAATGCAGCATTGCATTGCACCTTTTTTCCTTCTACCAACATACTACATATGTGACTCTGGGCACTCCCACCAATATCTTACATGTGTGACCTTGGCACTCCCACCAACATATTAATAATGTGTGTAATGCGTAGAGTCACTCTTCGCTACTCACAGTTGCTGCGGCCGTTGAAGTTCTGACTGGCCGCTCCCACCGCCACCAGCAGCACCACCACCGTCACCGTCCAGGCGCGCACTGTAACACACACCCTTGTTATCATATGTTACTGTAACACTCATCCTAATACCTTATATTACTGTAACACACACCCTTGTTATCATATGTTACTGTAACACTCATCCTAATACCTTATATTACTGTAACACACACCCTTGTTATCATATGTTACTGTAACACTCATCCTAATACCTTATATCACTGTAACACACACCCTTGTTACCTTATGTTACTGTAACACTCACCCTTGTTATCTTATGTTACTGTAACACTCACCCTTGTTATCTTATGTTACTGTAACACACACCCTTGTTACCTTATGTTACTGTAACACTCTCCCTTGTTATCTTATGTTACTGTAACACTCTCCTTTGTTACCTTATGTTACTGTAACACTCTCCCTTGTTACCTTATGTTACTGTAACACTCACCCTTGTTATCTTATGCTACTGTAACACTCACCCTTGTTATCTTATGTTGCTGTAACACATGTTACCTTATGTTGCTGTAACACTCACCCTTGTTACCTTATATTGCTGTAACACTCACCCTTGTTACCTTATATTGCTGTAACACTCACCCTTGTTACCTTATGTTACTGTAACACTCACCCTTGTTACCTATGTTGCTGTAACACTCACCCTTGTTATCTTATGTTACTGTAACACACATCCTTGTTACCTTATATTACTGTAACACTCACCCTTGTTATCATATGTTGCTGTAACACTCACCCTTGTTACCTTATGTTACTGTAACACTCACCCTTGTTACCTTATGCTGCTGTAACACTCACCCTTGTTATCTTATATTACTGTAACACACACCCTTGTTATCATATGTTACTGTAACACTCACCCTTGTTACCTTATGTTACTGTAACACACACCCTTGTTACTTTATGTTACTGTAACACACACCCTTGTTACTTTATGTTACTGTAACACACACCCTTGTTACCTTATATTGCTGTAACACTCACCCTTGTTACCTTATGTTACTGTAACACTCACCCTTGTTACTTTATGTTACTGTAACACTCACCCTTGTTACCTTATGTTAGTGTCCATCCTTCTCTCCATCAATTTATCCATCTATGTATCTGTCTATCTGTCCATCAGTTTATTCATCTATCTGTTTATCTATATGGCCATCATATCTATCCATATATGAAAATATGTAGGATTAAACAGCATCTACCAATCTTTTGACCATTTCAAAACCCTATTTAGATCGCCTTGAAGTGAAAGTGAGTTTTTCTCCATGTTTGTTTTCATCCCGATTTTTGTATCATTGGTAAATTTTGGAAATAATGCCGCTTAAACCTGAATCTAAATCATTTATATATATTATGAATAATGGAGATCCCAAGACAGAGCCTTGAGGCACTCCACTTACAACATTTTTCCCACTCTGACTTAACCCCATTTATACTGTCTCTTTGTTTCCTTAGGTATAACCATGCTCTAATCTAATTTCATATACCACCAAGAATACCGTGAGCCTCCATCATTTTAATCACTCTTTCATGTGGCTCTGTATCAAAAGCTTTGCTATGGTTAAGGTACACAACATCACAAACCTTACCACTGTCAACTGCCTCAACTATGATCTAATAAAATGATAGCAAATTTGTTAAGCATGAACGGACGTTTGTTAAACCATGTTGTGAATCATTTATTAATTTATGTTTTTCAAGATGAAGACGAATAGCATTTACAATTATTGTTTCACTTACCGAAACATGGATGAATGAAGAAAACAGAGAACAATTAGTTGAATATAAAATGAACAGATTTAAACTATTTCACATAGATGAAATATATATATATATATATATATATATATATATATATATATATATATATATATATATATATATATATATATATATATATATATATATATATATATATATATATATATATATATATATATATATATATATATATATATATATATATATATATATATATATATATATATATTAGACGAGGAGGAGGAGTAGCCATATATGTTAGGGAAAATTTTAAATGTAGTCTCAAAAAGGGAATCAAAACTGAGCCACACACGGAAACTATCTGGCTAGAATTAAACGAAAAAGCGCACAATCTTATAGTAGGAGTTATATATAGGCCACCAAACTTAGACAGAAAGGCAGCAAAGCAGCTATGGGATGAAATATCTAGAGCATCTAAGTCAAACAATATTTGTGTCATGGGTGACTTTAATTTTAGTGGAATAATCTGGATTAACGGAACAGGGAATAATGAAGCAGAAGATTTTCTAGAATTATTTGATGATTGCTTTCTTAAGCAACACTTAACCAACACGGGAAAATAATATTTTAGACTTAAATCTAGATTTGTACTTCCCTGTTAATTAACAGGGAAACACAAATTAATGACATCGACATTAGGAGTGAGCTAGGGAACATTGATCACAAAGAAACTAGAATTTGCATAGAATGGAATAGATTTGTAGGAAAAAATTTCTAATAAAGTGCCAGATTTTCGAAAAGTTGATTTTAATGGCCTAAGAAACTTTTTAGGTGAAAAATTTTGGAAAGTCCTGGGCATGTGGGGTGGGCCGGTCTAGGAGTGAGATGTGAACCCAGCGATGGGTGATGTAAAAAGGGGATTTCGATGTTGACTCAAAATATAACTTATTTAAAAATATTCTAAGCTAAACACAAGAATGTAGTATACTATACAAATTGAACAGATTAAATAATAATGACCCGAAATGAATAACAACGGATCTGAAAAACTTTATAGGTAGAAAGATAGCTTGGTACAAAAGGATTAAGAATGGGGAAGTCAGTTAGAACAAGAATTCGTCCAACTGGTTAGAAATGTTAAAAAAGAGATAAGGAGGGCAAGAAGAAACTATGACAAACTAAACTATTGCTTAGCAGGGCAAGCAACGTCAAATCCTAAAGGTTTTTTACAGTTATATTGAACAAAGATTAGGGAAAGGATAGGTCCATTAAAAACTGAGACAGGTCAGATAACGGATAATGACGAAGAGATGAGTAGTATTTTTAATAAATATCTTATGTCTGTATTTAATAAAGAGGAACTTAACGTTATGCCTTTAGCCGAACAAGTCTATGTGGGTTATCTTGAGATTATTCTTGAGATTATTTCGGGGCTTTTTAGTGTCCCCGCGGCCCGGTCCTCGACCAGGCCTCCACCCCCAGGAAGCAGCCCGTGACAGCTGACTAACACCCAGGTACCTATTTACTGCTAGGTAACAGGGGCATTCAGGGTGAAAGAAACTTTGCCCATTTGTTTCTGCCTCGTGCGGGAATCGAACCCGCGCCACAGAATTACGAGTCCTGCGCGCTATCCACCAGGCTACGAGGCCCCTTTGATGGGTGGGGAAGAGGACAAGTTGACTAGTTTAGCAGTTACCAGGGAGGATATTATTAAACAAATAGTAAAACTCAAGCCAAACAAATCCCCAGGGCCCAGGGAGGATATTATTAAACAAATAGTAAAACTCAAGCCAAACAAATCCCCAGGGCCCAGGGAGGATATTATTAAACAAATAGTTAAACTCAAGCCAAACAAATCCCCAGGGCCCAGGGAGGATATTATTAAACAAATAGTAAAACTCAAGCCAAACAAATCCCCAGGGCCCAGGGAGGATATTATTAAACAAATAGTTAAACTCAAGCCAAACAAATCCCCAGGGCCCAGGGAGGATATTATTAAACAAATAGTAAAACTCAAGCCAAACAAATCCCCAGGGCCCAGAGAGGTGTTTGCCAGGGTGCTTAAAGAATGCAAAGAGGAGCTTTGTGAGCCATTGTTTACCATATTTAATAAATCATTAGAGTCAGGCAGAGTGCCAGAGTCATGGAAAGTTGCAAATGTCGTTCCAATTTTCAAGAAAGGAGATAGATCACTTGCATCAAACTATCGGCAAATATTGCGCCAAACTTTAAAATCAGCTTTTACAGAATTTTCTCCTGCAAATCTATTCCATTCTATGCTAAATCTGATTTCTTTGTGATCACTGTTCCCAAGCTCACTCCTTATTTCGATGTCATTAATTTGCGTTTCCTTGATAGTTAACACTAAGTCTAAAATATTATTTACACATGTTGGCTCCTTAATGTGTTGCGTTAAGGATGCAATCGTCAATTAAGTTTAGAAAATACTCCGCTTCATTATTCCCAGTACTATTAAAGCAGCTTATTCCATTAAAATTAAAGTCACTCATGACACAAATACTATTTGACATAGATGCTCTAGATATTTCATCCTATAGATGCTTTGCTTCCATTCTGTTGAAAGTTTGGTGGCCTATATATAACTCCTATTATAAGAGTTTAGCTTTTTCGTTGAATTATATCCAAATATTTTGTGTGTGTAACTTAGTTTTGATTCCCCTCTTTGAGACTACTTTTCAAATTTTCCCTTACATATATGGCTACTCCCTTTCCTCGTCTAATATATCTGTGTGAAATAGTTTAAATCCGTTTATTTGATATTCAACTAATAGTTCTGTTTTCTACATTCATCCATGTTTTGGTAAACCTAATAATATATATTGTTTTTGTGCAGACAAAGGCATTAAATCGTTTATTTTGTTTCTAAAGTCCTGCTGTTTGTGTAATATACCTTAAGTGTATTGAGAATTTGAGGCCCTTCTCTTTCCCTTTTCATTTTGCAATTTTTTTTCCCCACCTATACATACTTTTATTGCCGCCTTTCTCCATATTAATTCCCATACAACTATCTACTAACTGTTTAAACCAAAACAATTTCTCCAACCACAGGTCTCAATGAGCTGGCAACAGCAACAACCCCAGCACTAGATAAATGGAGAAAGAGGAGCTCAACTAACTCATAGGAACATGCAAAAGTCGACTCAGGGCACTTAAAGCTATGGCCTGGAATAGACATGGAGTCTCTACTGCCGTCCTTAAAATGATGTACACAGCCTATGTGCGCTCCGTCATGGACTATGCCGCACCAGTTTTGTATACCTACTTCCAAAGCGATATGAAAAGGCTCGAAAGCATACAGAATGAAGCAATGACAATCATTCTTGGAGTTCCAAGAACTGCCAAATCGTCTAATCTACGAGAGGAGTTGTCCCTCCCCAGTGTTAAAAGCAGAATTAAGGAACTGAATGCTAAGCTTGCAATTAGGATAGCCAGAGATCCCCATTACTATAATATTGCCAAGAAAACACTGACTTCTGTGCTGCTAACAGGAGGAAACAGGAGAAGCAAAAAATGGCATCACAGATCAGTCTGCTACCTCGAAGAACTTCACCTGCTTGAGCAAGCCAGTGAGCTCCTGCCTGTAGAGAGGATGGGAGGGAGGATGAACATCCCTGGGATGATGACTCATGCAGGATTATCATCAATGAAATGGCGACAAAAAATCCAACATGTTACCACAAGAAATGAGGCACAATTATCTCGGGGACATTTATATAGAAGCCGGAGATGAACTAGATCAAATTTACACTGATGGGTTATCTAATCTGTCAATGGTAGGGCTGGTGCAGCATTCACTGTAACTAGGAATAATGCCTTTCAACGCAGAAATGAAGAGAAAGCACGCATTGAGAACTATGCTTCTTCAATGCAAGCGGAGCTAACTGCCATTGCTATGGCGTTAAGATTCCTTGAACGAAACGCTAATGGCGCAGTTATCTGCACTAACTCAAAAGCAGCGCAACAAAGCCTAAGTAAAAATCGGGCAGAAAATCTTGCGATAGTCGCTGAAATTAAGAGAGCTGTGAAGGTACTAATCAACCAGGGAAGATTCGTCAAGTTTCTGTGGACGTTGTGGACAACGTCAACAGAAACCAACGTGTGGTTGTTCTGTGGACAACCCCTCCCATGTTGGAATATGTGGGAACGAACGAGCAGATGTGCTGGCTGCTGAAGGTGCTGAAGGAGACCATATTAAATACTTCATACCCAATGCAGGCGATGAGTCACAATAACGTGGCTGAAGTATGTTGACCAGACCACACACTAGAAGTTGAAGGGACGACGACGTTTCAGTCCGTCCTGGACCATTCTCACAATCGACTTGAGAATGGTCCAGGACGGACCGAAACGTCGTCGTCCCTTCAACTTCTAGTGTGTGGTCTGGTCAACTTCATACCCAAGACTCTGCTACAAATTATAGGTATTATCAGGCAACATCACTATGACAAGGTAACTGAGGAAAGTAGGATAGAAACACAAACCAGTGAATCTGTACGATGGTACAATATGGTTGCTGCTGGCAACCTTAACCATTATGGACGAAGAGGAGGTGGCCGTGGGAGAGAATCAGTAATAGCGAGAATCTGTCTTGGATACAAATATCCATGGCAATTCAGAATGGAAACAATAGCTGAGCAGTGGAGTTGCAAAATCTGTGATGAGAGTGACGGACACCGCCTTGACCACTACCTGAAAGAATGTGAACACCTGAGAGACATTAGAAATATGTGTAGAATAATAAACTCCACATTGTTTGAGTTAGGAAAACACTATATGTCAAATATTGATATTGTTCTTAAAAGATTCCCCCATTTTGCACCCGCAAGATAACGTAAGATCTTAAGGATTGACAGATGTTAATATTCTTGTTTGAGGAGCTGAAATTGAAATTGAAATTGAAATAAGTTTATTGAGGTAAAATACACACAAAGGGATGAGGTAGCTCAAGCTATTCTCACCCCGTTCAGTACATCGTGTTAATACACACATACACACACATCACAAACAATAAACATATTACCAAACATTCTGAGATTTTGAGGAGGTGTTCACTTGAGACAGTTAAGCATGTCCCAGCTGCGTCTGGATACAAGTGACAGGATGAACAACCCAGCGGGTTTTCTTCCTATTGGGGAGTGTTGTACATGCTGCTATGGAGGCATGTCCACTCACAGGATGAGTGGCACTGCCCAATAAACTCGCCCCTCGGGGCAAAATTAAAAAAAAAAACATCCCGAGCATACATATCATTCCTTCCATAGAAATGTTCCCAGTTATCAATGAATGATATTGGATATTATTTGCAATATTTGTCCAGTCAGCAATTGACACCTAGTGCCCTCGACAACCATTCATTTCCAACTCCCTTTCTTGGAAGAATGCCACATATGAATGGGATTCCTCCCTTGCTCCTAACTAATTATATGGCTGTCTAAAACCTCTGTCAGTGCCTCACTCCTAACTCATTCTACATCATTTTCACCGGCATTATTACAAATAATGGTTTTGTTCCCATTTTCAGCTTTAATATTATTCATGTGGTTAACAATATCACCAATTCCTGCTCCCGGAAAGCAAATTCTTAACTTGTTCCCCTCTATCACTGGCACAAATAGTTCTATCCAAATACCTCACCGGGCAATCTCCCACAACCAAAATTGGGAACCAACCAGGCTCCCGCCAAACACACACCGACACTACGACGTTGGTACAACGTTCGAACAAGTTTTAACTCCTCCTAACCAGTTATAACAACCAATATAGCAAGTTGTAACAACGTTCTAATACGTCATAAACACGTTAAGCCAAGATGTAACAACTTTATTATAAGTTGTAACAAGCGGAAAATAGAGACAGTTTCGGTTTGTGTTTCCAGGGCTGTTGAGTGCCAATCAGGCTCCCAAATAGCATTCGTTTTCCAGCACGGGGAATAAGTTGGAAGTTTCTAGGACATCGGTAGGCGGCGTTGCCAGAGTCTTCTTAAGATCCGTGTCTTTTGCGACATTCTAAGGCGAACACTTTCTAATACTGGTCTCCTCCTCCTCTGTTTCCTCTTGACATTGCTTCAGCTGTCGTAGCTCCTCCCGTAGGGAATCCAGCTCTGTCCTCAGAGCTTGACATTGCTTCAGCTGTCGTAGCTCCTCCCGTAGGGAATCCAGCTCTGTCCTCAGAGCTTGACATTGCTTCAGCTGTCGTAGCTCCTCCCGTAGGGAATCCAGCTCTGTCCTCAGAGCTTGACATTGCTTCAGCTGTCGTAGCTCCTCCCGTAGGGAATCCAGCTCTGTCCTCAGAGCTTGACATTGCTTCAGCTGTCGTAGCTCCTCCCGTAGGGAATCCAGCTCTGTCCTCAGAGCTCCACGTAGATTCATCACTTCCTTCTCTACACCTTCCATTATTACTATGATAGCACAGTCGGAGCTCCAGATAATACACCCTTTCACTGTAAATCCCTGCACCTATGTTGTCCATCTATCTATCCACCCTTCAATCTACTGTCTGTCTCTATCTCAGTCGGAGCTCCAGATAATACACCCTCTCACTGTGAATCCCTGCACCTATGTTGTCCATCTATCTATCCACCCTTCAATCTACTGTCTGTCTCTATCTCAGTCGGAGCTCCAGATAATACACCCTCTCACTGTGAATCCCTGCACCTATGTTGTCCATCTATCTATCCACCCTTCAATCTACTGTCTGTCTCTATCTCAGTCGGAGCTCCAGATAATACACCCTCTCACTGTAAATCCCTGCACCTATGTTGTCCATCTATCTATCCACCCTTCAATCTACTGTCTGTCTCTATCTCTACCTCTGTCTGTCTGTTTGTCTGTCTCTCTATCATATAAAATATAATTGTGTAATGTGTGTGTGGTCGCCAGTGTAAGGAACTTTGTGGTGTAGAATGCTAATAAGAGAATAGTCACCCCTTACTCTGATACAACCCGTTCTCAAAAATTTAATAAGTCAATATTGACTTATTAAATATGTGCATAGGTGACATACTTAACATAATAGATACCCTTAAAAAGCTTCATAGAAAACACCGACCTTACCTAACCTACTTAGTATGTTAAAATAAGCATCTTATTGCTTCGTAATTACAATTATTACCTAACCTATAATAGGTATAGGTTAAGTAATAATTGTAATTACGAAGCAATAAGATGCTTATCTTAAGATACTAACAAGGTTAGGTAAGGTCGGTGTTTTCTATGAATCTTTTTAAGGGTATCTATTATGTTTAGTATATCACTGGGGAAATAGAATAGGTGATATGTTCAAATTGTCTTAATTTACATGTTTCATAAAATAAATTGTATAGCTTGTCCAGTGGTATTCACCTAACTACCCTTTGATATATTTTGCTACTTTGTCATTTTTAGGTGTTGTATTGGAAGCCCCCATGTTCTCCTACTATTAATCGATACTAAAGTTGCCCTTGGATTTAAATAAGTAACGCAAATTACACAAACTAATTTTCCAAAATTTATGACTGAAATTCATATTACCCGGAGTCCCATGGTTACTGATTCCTTGCCTTCCTGGGGGATCGGTGATAGACACATTCAGGTATGGTTGGTCGGGAAGGTGGTGGCAGTGCTTTAATGGTTTTTATTTTATTTATAATTAGTAATAAGCGAATAACCCTTGTCCTTGGTGTATCTTCCTCATTTAATATTCCTCATTTAATATTCCTCTTATATACGTGGCAGTCCAGTGAGGGGTCATGCTGGACTGTAACAGTGTTAAGCTGGGGTATTGAGTGAAGAGAGACAGAGAATTACAACAGAGAGCGTATAGTACGATTATGAGAGATCACAAGATAACAGGATTACTACTGGGGAACATTGGGTTATTACAATAGAGGCCGCGGTTATTACCACAGGGTAAGCGGTCATTACAATGGTGGCAGCGGTGGGATGGGGAAGAGAGGGGATGAGAGGGGATGAGAGGGGGTGGAGAGGGAAATATCTGAGTGGGGAAGTTGAGTGGGAGAAGCCAAGGTATCCACGACCACCCTACCCTCAGGTCAACCTCTTGACCCTGACAAATGGGCGACAGGGGGGGGGGGGAAGAGGAGGAGACGAATGACGGCCAAGGGGAGGGGAGAAGGAAGGAGGGGAGAGGGAGAAGGAAGGAGGGGAGAGGGAGAAGGAAAGGAGGGGAGAAGGAGAGGGAAAAGAGGGGAGAAGGGAGAACCAATGATCTGAGCCCCAGATCATTACACAGCCACCACGGCCCACTACAGCCAAGCACCACGGCCCACTACAGCCAAGCACCACGGCCCACTACAGCCAACCACCACGGCCCTCTACAGCCAACCACCACGGCCCACTACAGCCAAGCACCACGGCCCACTACAGCCAGCCACCACGGCCCACTACAGCCAACCACCACGGCCCACTACAGCCAAGCGCCACGGCCCACTAAAGCCAGCCGCCACGGCCCACTACAGCCAAGCACCACGGCCCACTACAGCCAACCACCACGGCCCACTACAGCCAGCCACCACGGCCCACTACAGCCAGCCACCACGGCCCACTACAGCCAAGCGCCACGGCCCACTACAGCCAGCCGCCACGGCCCACTACAGCCAAGCACCACGGCCCACTACAGCCAACCACCACGGCCCACTACAGCCAGCCACCACGGCCCACCACAACCAGCCACCACGGCCCACTACAGCCAACCACCACGGCCCACTACAGCCAACCACCACGGCCCACTACAGCCAGCCACCACGGCCCACTACAGCCAGCCACCACGGCCCACTACAGCCAAGCACCACGGCCCACTACAGCCAGCCACCACGGCCCACTACAGCCAGCCACCACGGCCCACTACAGCCAACCACCACGGCCCACTACAGCCAACCACCACGGCCCACTACAGCCAGCCACCACGGCCCACTACAGCCAGCCACCACGGCCCACTACAGCCAAGCGCCACGGCCCACTACAGCCAGCCGCCACGGCCCACTACAGCCAAGCACCACGGCCCACTACAGCCAACCACCACGGCCCACCACAACCAGCCACCACGGCCCACTACAGCCAACCACCACAGCCCACTACAGCCAAGCACCACGGCCCACTACAGCCAACCACCACGGCCCACCACAACCAGCCACCACGGCCCACTACAGCCAACCACCACAGCCCACTACAGCCAACCACCACGGCCCACTACAGCCAACCACCACGGCCCACTACAGCCAACCACCACGGCCCACTACAGCCAACCACCACGGCCCACTACAGCCAAGCACCACGACCCACTACAGCCAACCACCACGGCCCACTACAGCCAAGCACCACGGCCCACTACAGCCAGCCACCACGGCCCACTACAGCCAACCACCACGGCCCACTACAGCCAACCACCACGGCCCACTACAGCCAACCACCACGGCCCACTACAGCCAACCACCACGGCCCACTACAGCCAACCACCACGGCCCACTACAGCCAACCACCACGGCCCACTACAGCCAACCACCACGGCCCACTACAGCCAGCCACCACGGCCCACTACAGCCAACCACCACGGCCCACTACAGCCAGCCACCACGGCCCACTACAGCCAACCACCACAGCCCACTACAGCCAAGCACCACGGCCCACTACAGCCAACCACCACGGCCCACTACAGCCAAGCACCACGGCCCACTACAGCCAACCACCACGGCCCACTACAGCCAGCCACCACGGCCCACTACAGCCAACCACCACGGCCCTCTACAGCCAACCACCACGGCCCTCTACAGCCAACCACCACGGCCCACTACAGCCAACCACCACGGCCCACTACAGCCAACCACCACGGCCCACTACAGCCAACCACCACGGCCCACTACAGCCAACCACCACGGCCCACTACAGCCAACCACCACGGCCCACTACAGCCAACCACCACGGCCCACTACAGCCAACCACCACGGCCCACTACAGCCAACCACCACGGCCCACTACAGCCAACCACCACGGCCCACTACAGCCAAGCCACCACGGCCCACTACAGCCAACCACCACGGCCCACTACAGCCAACCACCACGGCCCACTACAGCCAACCACCACGGCCCACTACAGCCAACCACCACGGCCCACTACAGCCAAGCACCACGGCCCACTACAGCCAACCACCACGGCCCACTACAGCCAACCACCACGGCCCACTACAGCCAACCACCACGGCCCACTACAGCCAAGCACCACGGCCCACTACAGCCAGCCACCACGGCCCACTACAGCCAGCCACCACGGCCCACTACAGCCAACCACCACGGCCCACTACAGCCAACCACCACGGCCCACTACAGCCAACCACCACGGCCCTCTACAGCCAACCACCACGGCCCACTACAGCCAACCACCACGGCCCACTACAGCCAACCACCACGGCCCACTACAGCCAACCACCACGGCCCACTACAGCCAACCACCACGGCCCACTACAGCCAACCACCACGGCCCACTACAGCCAACCACCACGGCCCACTACAGCCAACCACCACGGCCCACTACAGCCAACCACCACGGCCCTCTACAGCCAACCACCACGGCCCACTACAGCCAACCACCACGGCCCTCTACAGCCAACCACCACGGCCCACTACAGCCAACCACCACGGCCCACTACAGCCAACCACCACGGCCCTCTACAGCCAACCACCACGGCCCACTACAGCCAACCACCACGGCCCTCTACAGCCAACCACCACGGCCCACTACAGCCAACCACCACGGCCCACTACAGCCAACCACCACGGCCCACTACAGCCAACCACCACGGCCCACTACAGCCAGCCACCACGGCCCACTACAGCCAACCACCACGGCCCACTACAGCCAACCACCACGGCCCACTACAGCCAGCCACCACGGCCCTCTACAGCCACAATCTACCCTAAGTGGAGTGGGAGGGAAAGAAGACGGGGGAGGGAAAGGAGCAGAGGGAGGGGAAGGAGCAGGGGAGGGGAAGGAGCAGAGGGAAGGGAAGAAACAGAGGAAGGGGAAGGAGTAGAAGAAAGGGAAGGAACAGAGGAAGGGGAAGGAGTGAGAGGGATGAGAAGGAGAAGAAGGACGGGAAGGATCAGAGGGAGAGGAAGGAGCAGGGGGAGGGGGGAAGCAGGAGGGATGGGGTAAAACGAAGAATGTGGGAAATAAGCATTGGTTGAAAAAGGGAAGGGAATAAGCATAGGAGGGGAAAACAGCAAGGGGGAGTAAAGAAGCAGGGTGAGGGGTGGAGCATGGGGAGAGGAATGGGCGGAGGAACGGAGAGGAGCAGCGGGAGAGCAAGGAGGAGGGGGAGGGGAAGGAGCAGGACAAAGGGAACATTGAAGGGAGTGGCGGGAGAAGGAGGAGGAGGAGGAGGACAAGGAGCAGGAAGGGAAAGAATGAAGATCAGTAGAAGAGTGAGAATATTATGCTGCGGAGGTTAAGGTCTGGCCACACAAGACAATGTTGACATTTTTCATCACTATAACACCTACTCGCTGCTGTCTACAATGATGCAACAGGAACTGACTCACCATGAGTGTGCGCGCGTGCGAGTACTCACCTAGTTGTACTCACCTAGTTGTGCTTGCGGGGGTTGAGCTCTGGCTCTTTGGTCCCGCCTCTCAACCGTCAATCAACTGATGTACAGATTCCTGAGCCTACTGGGCTCTGTCATATCTACATTTGAAACTGTGTATGGAGTCAGCCTCCACCACATCACTGCCTAATGCATTCCATTTACTAACTACTTGTGTCCCCTTGTGCGTGTGCCACCCGTGTTAAATAATCCATCCTTGTCCACCCTGTCAATTCCCCTGAGAATTTTGTATGTGGTGATCATGTCTCCCCTAGCTCGTCTGTCTTCCAGTGACGTGAGGTGCAGTTCACGTAGTCTGTCCTCATAACTCATGCCTCTTAGTTCTGGGACTAACCTAGTGGCATACCTCTGAACTTTTTCCAGCTTTGTCTTGTGCTTGACTTGGTACGGACTCCATGCTGGGGCTGCATATTCCAGGATTGGCCTTACATATATGGTATACAAGGTTCTGAAGGATTCCTTACACAGGTTTCTGAAAGCAGTTCTGATGTTAGCCAGCCTCACATCGGCAGCTGATGTTATTCTTTTGATGTGGGCTTCAGGAGACAGGTTTGGCGTGATATCAACTCCCAGATCTTTCTCTGTGTCCGTTTCGTGAAGGACTTCATCTCCCATTCGGTATCCAGTGACTGTCCTCCTAGTTCCTCCTCCTAGTTTCATTACCTTACATTTACTTGGGTTGAACTTTAGTAGCCATTTGTCGGACCATTCCTTCAGTTTGTCTAGGTCATCTTGTAGCCTCATACTATCCTCCTCTGTCCTGATCCTCCTCATAATTTTCGCGTCATCAGCAAACATCGAGAGGAACGAGTCAATTCCTTCTGGAAGATCATTTACGTATATCAGAAACAGTATAGGTCAAAGGACTGATCCCTGTGGGACTCCACTGGTGACTCCCCGCCACTCCGAGACCTCACCTCTCACGGTGACTCGCTGTGTCCTGTTGCTTAGGTACTCTCTTATCCAGTGGGGTACCTTCCCTTTCACTCCTGCCTGCATCTCTAGTTTGTGCACTAGTCTCTTATGTGGTACTGTGTCAAAAGCTTTCTGGCAGTCCAGAAATGTGCAGTCTGCCCAGCCCTCTCTCTCTTGCCTGATTTTTGTTGCCTGGTCATAGAACTCAATTAATCCTGTTAGGCATGATTTGCCATCTCTGAACCCATGCTGATGTTGTGTTACAAAGTTCTTTTGCTCCAGATGTTCCACTAGCTTTTTTCGCACAATCTTTTCCATCATCTTGCTTGGAATGCAAGTTAGGGACACTGGCCTGTAGTTCAGTGCCTCCTGTCTATCACCCTTATTGTATATTGGGACTACATTGGCCATCTTCCAAATTTTTGGCAGTTCGCCTGTTACCAGTGACTTGTTGTATGCTATGGAGAGTGGTAGGCACAGAGCCTCTGCTCCTTCCTTAAGGATCCATGGTGAGATTCCAACCGGGCCTATAGCCTTTGTCACGTCCAGATCTAGCAGATGCTTCCTCACCTCCCCTCTGGTAATCTCAAACTCCTCTAGTGGTGTCTGGGTTGGTGTTCCCTCCCTTATCTCTGGGACTTCTCCTTGCTCTGAGGTGAAGACTTCCTGGAATTTCTTATTGAGTTCCTCGCACACTTCCTTGTCGTTTGTAGTGAATCTTTCTGTTCCTATCCTCAGTTTCATTACCTGTTCCTTCCCTGTTGTTTTCCTCCTGATGTGGCTATGCAGCAGTTTGGGTTGAGTCTTTGCCTTGCTCGCTATGTCATTTTCATATTGCCTCTCTACCTCTCTTCTCACCCTGATGTATTCATTCCTGACACTCTGGTATCTTTCTCTGCTCTCTAGTGTTCTGTTGTTTCTATAGTTTCTCCATGCCGTTTTACTTAGCTGCTTTGCAAGCTTGCAACTCTGATTAAACCATGGGTTTCTCATTTCCATTTCATTTTTTTCCTTTTGGACTGGGACGTACTTGTCTGCTGCCTCCTTACACTTCTGTGTGATGTAGTCCATCATGTTTTGAACCGTCTTTCCTCTGAGCTCTGTTTCCCAAGCTATTTCAGTTAGGAATTTTCTCATCTCCTCATAGTTTTCCTTCCGGAATGCCGGCCTCTTGTTTTCTGATCCCTTCCTTGAGTACATTAACCCTTCTTTGACCAGATATTCAAACAACAGTACACTGTGGTCACTCATACCCACGGGGGCTTCAAGACCGATTTCCCTTATGTCTGAACCGTTCAGAGTGAATACTAGGTCGAGTCTTGCTGGTTCATCATTGCCTCTCATTCTCGTGGGATCCTTAACATGCTGACTTAAAAAGTTTCTAGTCGTCACCTCTAGCAGTTTCGCTCTCCATGTTTCCTCACCTCCATGTGGTTCTCTGTTTTCCCAGTCTATCCTTCCATGATTAAAGTCCCCCATGATGAGCAGATGGGATCGATTTCTACAGGCAGCAGCGGCTGCCCTCTCAATGATAATGTTAACTGCTATGTTGTTTCTGTCATACTCTTGCCTGAGTCTTCTTTCACTTGGTGGAGGGTTATATATCACTGCTACGACTACTCTTGGTCCTCCCAGCGTCATGGTCCCTGTGATGAAGTCTCTGAACCCTTCACAGTCTGGAACAACCATCTCCTCGAAACTCCATTCCTTTCTCATCAGTAGAGCCACTCCGCCTCCTCCCCTTCCTTCCCACCAATTACATCTGGGTTTACTTCTTGTGTTCTTTCCCTAAGTTTGTAATCCCATCTATGTTTGGCCTTGTTTGTAATCCCATCTATGTTCGTGTACATGACCTTGAAGCTGACTCTCTTCTGTCCATTCTCAGTTTCTGTTGATTCCACTGGAGTTGGGGGGCAAGGGATTTCTGGGATGGGTGAGCCTAGGATGGGGGACCTGAGGGGTCTGGGGTGTGAGGGGGGGCTGGAAGGGTCTGGAACAGGGGGGGGGGCTAGGCGGGCCTGTCGTGAAGCGGCTGAGGGGCTCCGGGGTTGGGGATTAGTTGGGTCATGCGATAGGGGAGCTGGAGGGGCATGTGGTGGGAGGTCATGGGTTGGGGTATGCATGGTAGACTGGGATGGGTTGACAGGGAGGTCAGGGGTTGGCAAGGGGAGGGGAGACTGGGGAGGGGGGCCTGGAGGGAGGGAGTGGGGTTGGGAGGAGAACTTGGGATGAGGAAACTGGGAAGGGCACAGGCTAGAGAAACAGGGAAGGGCAAGGGGTGCAGGAACAGTGAAAGTCTGGGGTAGGGGCTGGAGGAGAAAAATTGCATGCGGGGAACATGGGAGGGTCTGGGGGAGAAAAAGGGCATGGGGGGAACATGGGAGGGTCTGGGGTCGGGGAACATGGGGGGGGGCATAGTCTGAAGGGGGACTTTACTGTCTTGGGAGGTGCAGGTGATTGGTGGGGGATGGCTGAGGGGTTGGTTGGTGGGAGGCTTCTGTTACAATCCTCCCTGGGGATGCTGGTTTGCTGGTGGGGGAATTCCCACTCCCTTCTGAGGTTCTTGGAGACACTGAGCTGAGTCCTGTGGCTCTCATATCCCCACCCCTTTCTCTGCGTCTCCTCCTTGTTTCTGCAGCCTTCCTTCTCTCCTCCCTTGTCATGTCCCTTTGCATAAAGATGTCCCCGTATCCCCCTAACCTCACAAGTCTGCTCTTCCTGGATAGGATTGTCTCCCTTGTTGCCTCGTTCGTGAGCACTAACTTTATCAATCGTTTCCTTTTCCTCTTGTAGATGCCCAGCCTGAAAACCTTCTCTATGTTTCCATCTACCGCCTCCATATCCAGTCCCTCCAAGATCTCTGTCATGGTTGCTCGGTCCCTCCTTCTCCACTCCTCCCGATTGGATCCCTCTGGTTCCTGTACTCTGCAACTATAATTGTTCGTTTCCTTTCCAGCATTTGTTCAGTGCATTTTGCAGCTTCCTGTGAGGTAGCTGCTTTCATAGCTGCTGCCTCTAGAGCGGCCTTGGCACTTGGGCTGTTCTGCAGTATTTCTGCAAAAAAGAGTCCCCCTGGAAGGAGCCTTCCATCAGCTTCGTCCCCTGTTTCCAGGAGGTTGCATACCCCGTGCTGGTTTGAATTCTGATTTTCCCTGAGTCTCTTTATCTCCTCTCTGGCTTCCTCTAACTCACTCCTTTTGGTTCTGTATTAATGTTTGCATTTCCTGCATGTCTCTGCCAAACCTCTCTTTCATGTCCTGCAGGTCTCTGCTGAATCCCATTTGCATTGCCTGCAGGTCTCTGCCGAATCGCCCTAATGTCTGGTTGAGCCATTCAAAGGTAGTATCCACCATTCCCCCCTGTCCCTGTATTTGGTGATGTCCCTTCATCATTTTCCCTGGATGAGGGAAAAAAACGTCCTGCCTTTGTGTGTGTGTGTGTGTGTACTCACCTAGTTGTACTCACCTAGTTGTGCTTGCGGGGGTTGAGCTCTGGCTCTTTGGTCCCATCTCTCAACCGTCAATCAACAGGTGTACAGATTCCTGAGCCTATTGGGCTCTATCATATCTACACTTGAAACTGTGTATGGAGTCAGCCTCCACCACATCACTTCCTAATGCATTCCATTTGTCAACAACTCTGACACTAAAAAAGTTCTTTCTAATATCTCTGTGGCTCATTTGGGCGGTCAGTTTCCACCTGTGTCCCCTTGTGCGTGTTCCCCTTGTGTTAAATAGCCTGTCTTTATCTACCCTATCAATTCCCTTGAGAATCTTGAATGTGGTGGTCATGTCCCCCCTAACTCTTCTGTCTTCCAGCGAAGTGAGGTTTAATTCCCGTAGTCTCTCCTCGTAGCTCATACCTCTCAGCTCGGGTACTAGTCTGGTGGCAAATCTTTGAACCTTTTCCAGTTTAGTCTTATCCTTGACTAGATATGGACTTCATGCTGGGGCTGCATACTCCTGGATTGGCCTGACATATGTGGTTATCTTGAGGTTATCTTGAGATGATTTCGGGGCTTTTAGTGTCCCCGCGGCCCGGTCCTCGACCAGGCCTCCACCCCCAGGAAGCAGCCCGTGACAGCTGGCTAACACCCAGGTACCTATTTTACTGCTAGGCAACAGGGGCATAGGGTGAAAGAAACTCTGCCCATTGTTTCTCGCCGGCGCCTGGGATCGAACCCAGGACCACAGGATCACAAGTCCCGCGTGCTGTCCGCTCGGCCGACCGGCTCCCCTATACAAAGTTCTGAATGATTCTTTACACAAATTTCTGAATGCCGTTCGTATGTTGGCCAGCCTGGCATATGCCGCTGATGTTATCCTCTTGATATGTGCTGCAGGAGACAGGTCTGGCGTGATATCAACTCCCAAGTCTTTTTCTTTCTCTGACTCCTGAAGAATTTCCTCTCCCAGATAATACCTTGTATTTGGCCTCCTGCTCCATGCACCTATCTTCATTATATTACATTTGGTTGGGTTAAACTCTAACAGCCATTTGTTCGACCATTCCTGCAGCTTGTCCAGGTCTTCTTGAAGCCTCAAGCTGTCCTCCTCTGTCTTAATCCTTCTCATAATTTTGGCGTCGTCAGCAAACATTGAGAGGAATGAGTCTATACCCTCCGGGAGATCATTTACGTATATCTGAAACAGGATAGGTCCAAGTACAGAGCCCTGTGGGACTCCACTGGTGACTTCACGCCAATCGGAGGTCTCACCCCTCACCGTAACTCTCTGCTTCCTATTGCTTAGGTACTCCCTTATCCACTGGAGCGCCCTACCAGTTACTCCTGCCTGTTTCTCCAGCTTATGCATCAACCTTTTATAGGGTACTGTGTCAAAGGCTTTCCGATAGTCCAAAAGTGTGTGTGTATGGGGGGGGGGGTGTACTCACCTATTTGTGCTAGCGGGGGTTGATTCCCCGCACATTCCCACCAGTCTTGAATAGTTTACCCTTGTTTACCCGGTCGATTCCCCTGAGGATTTTGTAGGTTGTGATCATGTCTCACCTTACTCTTCTGTCTTCCAGTGTCGTAAGGTGCATTTCCCGCAGCCTTTCCTCGTAACTCATGCCTCTTAGTTCTGGGACTAGTCTAGTGGCATACCTTTGGACTTTTTCCAGCTTCATCTTGTGCTTGACAAGGTGCAGGCTCCATGCTGGGGCCGCATACTCCAGGATTGGTCTTGCATATGTGGTGTACAAGATTCTGAATGATTCCTTACACAGGTTCCTGAACGCTGTTCTGATGTTAGCCAGCCTCGCATATGCCGCAGACGTTATTCTTTTTATGTAGGCTTCAGGAGACAGGTTTGGTGTGATAACAACTCCTAGATCTTTCTCTCTGTCTGTTTCATTAAGTACTTCATCTCCTATTCTGTATCCTGTGTCTGGCCTCCTGTTTCCACTGCCTAGTTTCATTACTTTGCATTTACTCGGGTTGAACTTCAACAGCCATTTGTTGGACCATTCACTCAGTCTGTCTAGGTCATCTTGTAGCCTCCTACTATCATCCTCTGTGTCAATCCTCCTCATAATTTTTGCATCATCGGCAAACATTGAGAGAAACGATTCTTTACCCTCTGGGAGATCATTTACATATATCAGAAACAGTATAGGTCCAAGGACTGACCCCTGCGGGACTCCACTTATAACGTCTCACCAATCTGAGACCTCACCCCTCACACAGACTCGTTGTCTCCTGTTGCTTAGGTACTCCTTTATCCAATGGAGTACCTTCCCTTTCACTCCAGCCTGCATCTCCAGCTTTCGCACTAGCCTCTTGTGTGGCACTGTATCAAAGGCTTTCTGACAATCCAAAAATATGCAGTCTGCCGACCCTTCTCTTTCTTGCCTGATTTTTGTTGCCTGGTCGTAGAATTCAAGTAACCCTGTGAGGCAGGACCTGCCATCCCTGAACCCATGTTGATGCTGTGTTACAAAGTTCCTTCGCTCCAAATGCTCCACTAGCTTTCTTCGCACAATCTTCTCCATCAGCTTGCATGGTATGCAGGTTAGGGACACTGGCCTGTAGTTCAGTGCCTCCTGTCTATCCCCTTTCTTGTATATTGGGACTACATTAGCTGCTTTCCAAATATCTGGCAGTTCCCCTGTTGCCAGTGATTTGTTATACACTATGGAGAGCGGGAGGCACAGTTCTTCTGCTCTTTCCTTTAGTATCCAAGGGGAGATTTCATCTGGGCTTATAGCCTTTGTCACATCCAACTCTAGTAAACACTTCCTTACTTCCCCGCTGGTAATCTCAAACTCTTCCAGTGGTTCCCGGTTAGCTATTCCCTCTCTTATCTCTGGAATTTCTCCTTGCTCTAAGGTGAAGACCTCCTGGAATTTCTTATTCAGTTCCTCACACACTTCCTTGTCGTTTGTAGTGAATCCTTCCGCCCCTATCCTTAATTTCATGGCCTGTTCCTTTACTGTCGTTTTTCTCCTGATGTGGCTGTGCAACAATTTAGACTGAGTCTTTGCCTTGCTTACAATGTTATTTTCGTATTGTCTTTCTGCCTCTCTTCTCATCCTGACATATTCATTCCTGGCATTCTGGTATCTTTCTCTGCTCTCAAGTGTCCTGTTATTCCTATAGTTTCTCCATGCCCTTTTACTTTGCTGCTTAGCTAGCCTACATCTCTGATTAAACCATGGGTTTCTCATCTTCATTTCACTGTTTTCCTTTTGGACTGGGACAAACTTGTTTGCTGCGTCCTTGCACTTCTGCATGATGTAGTCCATCATATCTTGGGCCGTCTTTCCCCTGAGCTCTGTTTCCCATGCTATTTCTGTTAGGAATTTTCTTATCTCCTCATAGTTTCCCTTTTGGTATGCTAACCTTTTGGTTTCGGTATCCCTCCTCGAGTTCAATAACCCTCCTTCAATCAGGTACTCAAACACCTATACACTGTGGTCGCTCATTCCTACTGGGTCCTCAAAACCGATTTGTCTTATGTCGGGTCGTTCAGAGTGAAGACTAGGTCGAGTCTCGCTGGTTCGTCATTTCCTCTCATCCTTGTGGGTTCTCTGACATGCTGGTTTAAAAAGTTTCTAGTCATCACCTCCAATAGTTTGGCTCTCCACGTATCCTCGCCTCCATGCGGTTCCTTGTTCTCCCAGTCAATCCTTCCGTGATTGAAGTCCCCTATGATGAGCAGGTTGGATCTATTTCTACAGGCAGCAGAGGCTGCCCTCTCAATTATAGTGTTAACTGCCATGTTGTTGGTTTTATACTCTTGACTGGGTCTTCTGTCATTTGGTGGAGGATTGTATATTACTGCTGTGTGTATGGGTGTGTGTGTGTGTGTGTGTGTGTGTGTGTGTGTGTGTGTGTGTGTGTGTGTGTGTGTGTGTGTGTGTGTTTACTAGTTGTGGTTTTGCGGGGGTTGAGCTTTGCTCTTTCGGCCCGCCTCTCAACTGTCAATCAACTGTTTACTAACTACTTTTTTTTTTTTTTTTTTTTTTTTTTTTCCCCACACCACACACACACACCCCAGGAAGCAGCCCGTGACAGCTGACTATCTCCCAGGTACCTATTTACTGCTAGGTAACAGGGGCACTTAGGGTGAAAGAAACTTTGCCCATTTGTTTCTGCCTCGTGCGGGAATCGAACCCGCGCCACAGAATTACGAGTCCTGCGCGCTATCCACCAGGCTACGAGGCCCCTGTGTGTGTGTGTGTGTGTGTCATCATTTTGTGGATGTGGTGTGTGTGTGTGTGCCTGTTGTGTGTGTGTGTGTGTGTACTCACCTAGTTGTACTCACCTAGTTGTGTTTGCGGGGGATGAGCTCTGGCTCTTTGGTCCCGCCTCTCAACCGTCAATCAACAGGTGTACAGATTCCTGAGCCTATCGGGCTCTATCATATCTACACTTGAAAGTGTGTATGGAGTCAGCCTCCACCACATCTCTTCCTAATGCATTCCATTTGTCAACCACTCTGACACTAAAAAAGTTCTTTCTAATATCTCTGTGGCTCATTTGGGCACTCAGTTTCCACCTGTGTCCCCTTGTGCGTGTTCCCCTTGTGTTAAATAGACTGTCTTTATCTACCCTATCAATTCCCTTCAGAATCTTGAATGTGGTGATCATGTCCCCCCTAACTCTTCTGTCTTCCAGCGAAGTGAGGTTTAATTCCCGTAGTCTCTCCTCGTAGCTCATACCTCTCAGCTCGGGTACTAGTCTGGTGGCAAACCTTTGAACCTTTTCCAGTTTAGTCTTATCCTTGACTAGATATGGACTCCATGCTGGGGCTGCATACTCCAGGATTGGCCTGACATATGTGGTATACAAAGTTCTGAATGATTCTTTACACAAGTTTCTGAATGCCGTTCGTATGTTGGCCAGCCTGGCATATGCCGCTGATGTTATCCGCTTGATATGTGCTGCAGGAGACAGGTCTGGCGTGATATCAACCCCCAAGTCTTTTTCCTTCTCTGACTCCTGAAGAATTTCCTCTCCCAGATGATACCTTGTATCTGGCCTCCTGCTCCCTACACCTATCTTCATTACATTACATTTGGTTGGGTTAAACTCTAACAACCATTTGTTCGACCATTCCTTCAGCTTGTCTAGGTCTTCTTGAAGCCTCAAACAGTCCTCTTCTGTTTTAATCCTTCTCATAATTTTAGCATCGTCTGCAAACATTGAGAGAAATGAATCGATACCCTCTGGGAGATCATTTACATATATCAGAAACAAGATAGGACCGAGTACAGAGCCCTGTGGGACTCCACTGGTGACTTCACGCCAATCGGAGGTCTCACCCCTCACCGTAACTCTCTGCTTCCTATTGCTTAGATACTCCCTTATCCACTGGAGCACCTTACCAGCTACACCTGCCTGTCTCTCCAGCTTATGTACCAGCCTCTTATGCGGTACTGTGTCAAAGGCTTTCCGACAATCCAAGAAAATGCAGTCCGCCCAGCCCTCTCTTTCTTGCTTAATCTTTGTCACCTGATCGTAGAATTCTATCAAGCCTGTAAGGCAAGATTTACCCTCCCTGAACCCATGTTGGCGATTTGTCACGAAGTCCCTTCTCTCCAGATGTGTTACCAGGTTTTTTCTCACGATCTTCTCCATCACCTTGCATGGTATACAAGTCAAGGACACTGGCCTGTAGTTCAGTGCCTCTTGCCTGTCGCCCTTTTTGTATATTGGGACCACATTCGCCGTCTTCCATATTTCTGGTAGGTCTCCCGTCTCCAGTGACTTACTATACACTATGGAGAGTGGCAAGCAAAGTGCCTCTGCACACTCTTTCAGTATCCATGGTGAGATCCCATCTGGACCAACAGCCTTTCTAACATCCAGATCCAGCAGGTGTCTCTTGACCTCCTCTCTCGTAATTTCGAACTCTTCCAAGGCCGCCTGGTTTACCTCCCTTTCTCCTAGCACAGTGACCTCACCTTGTTCTATTGTGAAGACCTCCTGGAACCTCTTGTTGAGTTCTTCACACACCTCTCTGTCATTCTCTGTATACCTGTCCTCGCCTGTTCGAAGTTTCAATACCTGTTCTTTCACTGTTGTTTTCCTTCTGATGTGACTGTGGAGTAGCTTTGGTTCGGTCTTGGCTTTGTTTGCTATATCATTTTCAAAACTTTTCTCTGCTTCTCTTCTCACCCTGACGTACTCATTCCTGGTTCTCTGGTATCTCTCTCTGCTTTCTGGTGTTCTGTTATTCCGGAAGTTCCTCCACGCCCTTTTGTTCAGTTTCTTCGCTTCCATACATGCCCTATTATACCATGGATTCTTCTGTTGCTTCTCGGATTTTTCCCTTTGGGCCGGGATGAACCTGTTTACTGCCTCCTGACACTTTTGGGTAACATAGTCCATCATACCCTGTACAGACTTATCTCTGAGGTCTGTGTCCCAAGGTATTTCACTTAGGAAACTTCTCATCTGTTCATAATTTCCCTTTCGGTATGCCAGCCTTTTGATTCCTAGTTCTTTTTTGGGGGAGATAAGTCCTAGCTCTACCAGGTACTCAAAGTTCAATACACTGTGGTCACTCATTCCCAAGGGCACTTCCATCTTAACTTCCCTTATATCCCACTCATTTAGGGTAAATATCAAATCAAGCATTGCTGGTTCATCTTCTCCTCTCATTCTTGTTGGTTCTTTGATGTGCTGGCTTAGAAAGTTTCTTGTTGCCACGTCCAGCAGCTTAGCCCTCCATGTTTCTGGTCCTCCATGCGGGTCTCTGTTCTTCCAATCTATCTTCCCATGGTTGAAGTCTCCCATAATTAGTAGTCCAGATCCATTCCTGCTAGCAACAGAAGCTGCTCTTTCTATTATGTTAATGGTGGCCATGTTGTTTCTATCATATTCCTGTCTAGGTCTTCTGTCATTTGGTGGTGGATTATATATGACTACGACTATAATTTTTTTCCCTCCATTTGTTACGGTACCTGCTATGTAGTCACTGAAACCTTCACAGCCCTGAATATCCACCTCCTCAAAATCCCAGCCTTTTCTCACCAGCAGAGCTACACCACCCCCACCTCTTCCTTCCCTCTCTTTCCTCATAACATAATAGTCCTGTGGGAACAGTGCGTTTGTTATCGTTTTCGTGATCTTTGTTTCTGTGAGGGCTATTATGTCTGGGTTTTCCTCTAGTACCCGTTCTCCAAGCTCATTTGCTTTATTTGTAATTCCATCTATGTTAGTGTACATCGCTTTGAGGCTCACTTTCTTCTGTCCCTTCTCAAATCGCCTCCTTGGTGAGTGTTCTGCTGGTGGGGGAGGCTGTTCCATGGGTGTGAGGACCTGTGAGGTGGATAACAGGGTCTCAGAGGATACTGGGATGAGGGGTGGGGGATCCACTGAAGGGGAAGGGACAGGGAGGGTATGGGGTGAAAGGAGAGGGAGGACGGGAAGGAAAGGGGGGGAGGGAGGACTCGGGAGGAGGGGAGGGGTAGAAAGGTGGGGATTGGGTGTGGGGGGAGGGAGATTTGGCTGAACATTTGAGTGGGGGCAGGGAGGGTTTGGGGTAGGGGGGTTTTCTATGCAGAGGAGGGAGGCGGGGTTGTCCTCCCTTCTGGTGTTACTGGGTAGCTGGTTGTGGGTTCCCCCTTGCCTCTGGGGGTG
>NW_025562522.1:67500-112500 GCF_020424385.1 Procambarus clarkii | reverse complement strand
CTCTTCCCCCTCCCCCCCCATCACCCACCCAATGCTCTTCCTTGTTCCCCCCACCCCAGGCTCCCCTTCCTACTCCATCCCCTTCCACCCATCCCTCTCGTCACCGGGTTTCCATTCATTCCCCAACCCGTGAGCTCCCTCCCCACCCACCCATGTCCTCCCAGCTCTCCCATCCCATGTCCTCATTGTCCCCCCTCCCCCCCGATTCCAGACCCTCTCAACTCCACCATCCCAGACCATCCAAGGCCTTCCTATTCCAGATTCCCCCCCCCCACCAGATCATCCTGATCTACCCTTCCTAGACTCTCCACGCCCTCCCATCCCAGACCCATCCAGCCTCAGCATCCCAGACCATCCTAAACTCCATTATTCCAGATTCCGCTCCCTCCCTTCCCAAGATCATCCTAGTCCCCCTTAACTAGACTCTCCATGCCATCCCATCTCAGACCCCTCACTGTCTCCCTACTGCAGCAGCATCAAAGGACACTGAGATAGGACTGAAGCATGGCAGCTTCAAAGTAATGTACTCAAACATAGATGGGATAACAAAGCAAATAAATTTTGGGAAAGAGCACAAGAAGAGAATCCAGATATAATATGACTCACAGAAACAAAACTGCCAGGAATCATAACTAATGCAGGGTTTTTCCCAGGACTATATTGTAATAAGGAAAGAGAGAGAGAGATGAGGAAGGAGAGATGAAGAATAGCATTATTGATAAGAAAGGACTAGAGCTTCGAGGAGATGGTTAGTCGAGGCTGCGAGGGGTTCTTGGACTACATAACAAGCTCCATGACGATGGGAGGACCAACAGTATGAATTAGCATTGATATATGACCCTTCACAAAATGACAGAAGACCCGGGCAAGAGTATAACAAAATCAACATAGTTGTTAATAATATAATTGAAAGGGCAGCCTCTGTCGCCTGTAGAAATTGATCCCGACTGTTTATCATGGAGGAGATTTCAACCCCAGAAAGATAAACTGGGAGAACAAATAACCGCATAGAGGCGAAGAAACACTTAGAACTAAACTACTGGAAGTGGCAACAAGAAACATTTTAAGCCACCACGTCAGGAGACCCACATGCATGAAGGGTAACGACGAGGTTATCTTGAGATGATTTCAAGGCTTTAGTGTCCCCGCGGCCCGGTCCTCGACCAGGCTTCCACCTCCAGGAAACAGCCCGTGACAGCTGACTAACTCCCAGGTACCTATTTACTGCTAGGTAACAGGGGCATTTAGCGTGAAAGAAACTTTGCCCACTTGTTTCTGCCTCGTGCGGGAATCGAACCCGCGCCACAGAATTACGAGTCCTGCGCGCTATCCACCAGGCTACGAGGCCCCATAAACTTTATAAACTGAGGCCCCATAAACTGAGCCAGCTAAACTCTATCTTGTAGTCACTCTGAACGACACCGACGTAAGAGAAATCCACCTTCGAAGCCCCCGTGAGAGTGGGCGATCACAGTGTATTAATGTTCGAGTATCTGGTATAACAAATGGCCGCTGTACCGAGTTTCCTCATCAACAATTGTCTCAGTTCTTGTCATCTCATAAGGCATCTCACCAGCATGACTTACAGCATCTACAATAGACTCTGAATGGTCATACATCATCATAAAATGCTGCTAGTGCCTTACAGCATCAACTGTGACCCCTGCACGGTCTTACAGCATCAACTTTGACCCCTGCACGGTCTTACAGCATCAACAGTCACCCCTGCACGGTCTTACAGCATCAACTGTGACCCCTTGCACGGTCTTACAGCATCAACTGTGACCCCCTGCACAGCCTGACAGCATCAACAGTTACCCCTGCACAGCGTTACAGCATCAACAGTCGCCCCTGCACGGCCTTACAGCATCAACAGTCACCCCTGCACGGCCTTACAGCATCAACAGTCACCCCTGCACGGCCTTACAGCATCAACAGTCACCCCTGCACGGCCTTACAGCATCAACAGTCACCCCTGCACGGTCTTACAGCATCAACAGTCACCCCTGCACGACCTTACAGCATCAACAGTCGCCCCTGCACGACCTTACAGCATCAACAGTCACCCCTGCACGGTCTTACAGCATCAACAGTCACCCCTGCACGGTCTTACAGCATCAACAGTCACCCCTGCACGGCCTTACAGCATTAACAGTCACCCCTGCACGGCCTTACAGCATCAACAATGACCCCTGCACGGCCTTACAGCATTAACAGTCACCCCTGCACGGTCTTACAGCATCAACAGTGACCCCTGCACGGTCTTACAGCATCAACAGTCACCCCTGCACGGCCTTACAGCATTAACAGTCACCCCTGCACGGCCTTATAGCATCAACAGTCGCCCCTGCACGGCCTTACAGCATCAACAGTCACCCCTGCACGGCCTTACAGCATCAACAGTCACCCCTGCACGGCCTTACAGCATCAACAGTCACCCCTGCACGGCCTTACAGCATCAACAGTCACCCCTGCACGGCCTTATAGCATCAACAGTCACCCCTGCACGGCCTTACAGCATCAACAGTCACCCCTGCACGGCCTTACAGCATCAACAGTCACCCCTGCACGGCTTAACAGCATCAACAGTCACCCCTGCACGGCCTTACAGCATTAACAGTCACCCCCGCACGGCCTTATAGCATCAAGAGTCACCTCTGCACGGCCTTACAGCATCACTTCACCCCTGCACGGCCTTAAAACATCAACAGTCACCCCTGCACGACTTTACAGCATGAAGAGTCATCCCTGCACGGCCTTATAGCATCAAGAGTCACCTCTGCACGGCCTTACAGCATCACTTCACCCCTGCACGGCACGGCACGGAGAACTGCAGAGTTCTCTCTCAGAGTACCTGTTGCACCTCTGCTTTTCGACGGGGGTATTCTGCACATCCTGCCATGTCTTCTGGTCTCATGTGATGTTATTTCTGTGTGCAAGCTTGGGACCAGCCCCTATAATATTTTCCACGTGTAAATTATTATGTATCTCTCCCGCCTGCGCTCAAGGGAGTACAGATTTAGGCTCTTTAGTCGGTCCCAATAGTTTAGATGTTTTACTGAGTGGATTCTAGCAGTAAAGGATCTCTGCATGCTCTCCAGGTCAGCAATTTCTCCAGCTTTGAAAGGTGCTGTCATTGTGCAGCAGTACTCCACTCTAGAGAGCACAAGCGTTTTGAAAAGTATCATCATCGGTATAGCATCTATAGTGTTAAAAGTTCTTGTTATCCAACCTGTCATTTTTCTTGCAGTTGTGACGGCTACTTTATTGTGTTCTTTAAAGGTAAGGTCTTCCGACATGAGTACACCCAGATCCTTTACATTGCCTTTTCGTTCTATGTTATGATTTGTCTGAGTTTTGTATGTGGTTTCCGCTTTTATATTTTCATTTTTTCCGTAGCGCATGAGCTGGAACTTATCTTCGTTAAACACCATATTATTTTCTGTAGCCCATAGAATGACCTGATCTACATCTGACTGGAGATTTGCCGTGTCCTCTATGTTGCCTACTCTCATGCTTTACGTTGCACGTTGCCTTTACGTTTACGTAAAGGGTACGTTGCTTTAAAACATAACGTTAAAAGTGGTTCCAAGGAAGGACCCTGTCTCTCATTAGCACATTCCTTAATCTCTCTATTGTTCTCTGCAAGTGACATCACGGCCTGTGTCATGATGTCTTGCATCAACTCATATCTGGCTCTGACCGTGGAATGGCGTGACCAGCGCACGCAATGACTGTGCGCTGGAAAAAAAATAAACGCACAGTCATTGTGTCGTTTCCCACATCAACAGTCACCCCTGCACGGCCTTTCAGCATCAACACTTACCCCTGCACGGCCTTACAGCATCAACAGTGACCCCTGCACGGCCTTACAGCATCAACAGTCACCCCTGCATGGCCTTACAGCATCATCAGTCACCCCTGCACGGCCTTACAGCATCATCAGTCACCCCTGCACGGCCTTACAGCATCAACACTTACCCCTGCACGGCCTTACAGCATCAACAGTCACCCCTGCACGGCCTTACAGCATCAACAGTCACCCCTGCACGGCCTTACAGCATCAACAGTCACCCCTGCATGGCCCTACAGCATCATCAGTCACCCCTGCACGGCCTTACAGCATCATCAGTCACCCCTGCACGGCCTTTCAGCATCAACACTTACCCCTGCACGGCCTTACAGCATCAACACTTACCCCTGCACGGCCTTACAGCATCATCAGTCACCCCTGCATGGCCTTACAGCATCATCAGTCACCCCTGCACGGCCTTACAGCATCATCAGTCACCCCTGCACGGCCTTACAGCATCAAAAGTTACCCCTGCACGGCCTTACAGCATCAACAGTCACACCTGCACGGTCTTACAGCATCATCAGTCACCCCTGCACGGCCTTACAGCATCAACAGTCACCCCTGCACGGCCTTACAGCATCAACAGTCACCCCTGCACGGCCTTACAGCATCATCAGTCACCCCTGCACGGCCTTACAGCATCATCAGTCACCCCTGCACGGCCTTACAGCATCAACACTTACCCCTGCACGGCCTTACAGCATCATCAGTCACCCCTGCACGGCCTTACAGCATCATCAGTCACCCCTGCACGGCCTTACAGCATCAACACTTACCCCTGCACGGCCTTACAGCATCATCAGTCACCCCTGCACGGCCTTACAGCATCAACACTTACCCCTGCACGGCCTTACAGCATCAACACTTACCCCTGCACGGCCTTACAGCATCAACAGTGACCCCTGCACGGCCTTACAGCATCAACAGTGACCCCTGCACGGCCTTACAGCATCAACAGTCACCCCTGCATGGCCTTACAGCATCATCAGTCACCCCTGCACGGCCTTACAGCATCATCAGTCACCCCTGCACGGCCTTACAGCATCATCAGTCACCCCTGCACGGCCTTTCAGCATCAACACTTACCCCTGCACGGCCTTACAGCATCAACAGTGACCCCTGCACGGCCTTACAGCATCAACAGTCACCCCTGCATGGCCTTACAGCATCAACAGTCACACCTGCACGGCCTTACAGCATCAACAGTCACACCTGCACGGCCTTACAGCATCAACAGTGACCCCTGCACGGCCTTACAGCATCAACAGTCACCCCTGCACGGCCTTACAGCATCAACAGTCACCCCTGCACGGCCTTACAGCATCAACAGTCACCCCTGCACGGCCTTACAGCATCATCAGTCACCCCTGCACGGCCTTACAGTATCATCAGTCACCCCTGCACGGCCTTACAGCATCATCAGTCACCCCTGCACGGCCTTACAGCATCAACACTTACCCCTGTACGGCCTTACAGCATCAACAGTCACCCCTGCACGGCCTTACAGCATCAACAGTCACCCCTGCATGGCCTTACAGCATCAACACTTACCCCTGCACGGCCTTACAGCATCATCAGTCACCCCTGCACGGCCTTACAGCATCATCAGTCACCCCTGCACGGCCTTACAGCATCATCAATCACCCCTGCACGGCCTTACAGCATCATCAGTCACCCCTGCACGGCCTTACAGCATCAACACTTACCCCTGCACGGCCTTACATCATCAACAGTCACCCCTGCACGGACTTACAGCATCAACAGTCACCCCTGCACGACCTTACAGCATCAGCAGTCACCCCAGCACGGCCTTACAGCATCAACAGTCACCCCTGCACGACCTTACAGCATCAACAGTCACCCCTGCACGACCTTACAGCATCAACTGTCACCCCTGCACGGCCTTACAGCATCAACAGTCACCCCTGCACGGCCTTACAGCATCAACTGTCACCCCTGCACGGCCTTACAGCATCAACTGTCACCCCTGCACGGCCTTACAGCATCAACTGTCACCCCTGCACTGCCTTACACCATCAACTGTCACCCCTGCACGGCCTTACAACATCAACTGTCACCCCTGCACTGCCTTACACCATCAACTGTCACCCCTGCACTGCCTTACACCATCAACTGTCACCCCTGCACTGCCTTACACCATCAACTGTCACCCCTGCACTGCCTTACAACATCAACTGTCACCCCTGCACGGCCTTACAGCATCAACTGTCACCCCTGCACGGCCTTACAACATCAACTGTTACCCCTGCACGGCCTTACACCATCAACTGTCACCCCTGCACGGCCTTACAGCATCAACAGTCACCCCTGCACTGCCTTACACCATCAACAGTCACCCCTGCACGGCCTTACAACATCAACTGTCACCCCTGCACGGCCTTACACCATCAACTGTCACCCCTGCACGGCCTTACAGCATCAACAGTCACCCCTGCACGGCCTTACAGCATCAACAGTCACCCCTGCACGGCCTTACACCATCAACAGTCACCCCTGCACTGCCTTACACCATCAACAGTCACCCCTGCACGGCCTTACAGCATCAACAGTCACCCCTGCACTGCCTTACACCATCAACAGTCACCCCTGCACTGCCTTACAGCATCAACACTTACCCCTGCACGGCCTTACAGCATCAACACTTACCCCTGCACGGCCTTACATCATCAACACTTACCCCTGCACGGCCTTACAGCATCAACACTTACCCCTGCACGGCCTTACAGCATCAACACTTACCCCTGCACGGCCTTACATCATCAACACTTACCCCTGCACGGCCTTACATCATCAACACTTACCCCTGCACGGCCTTACAGCATCAACACTTACCCCTGCACGGCCTTACATCATCAACACTTACCCCTGCACGGCCTTACACCATCAACAGTCACCCCTGCACGGCCTTACAACATCAACAGTCACCCCTGCACGGCCTTACAGCATCAACACTTACCCCTGCACGGCCTTACATCATCAACACTTACCCCTGCACGGCCTTACAGCATCAACAGTCACCCCTGCACGGCCTTACACCATCAACAGTCACCCCTGCACGGCCTTACAACATCAACAGTCACCCCTGCACGGCCTTACATCATCAACACTTACCCCTGCACGGCCTTACACCATCAACAGTCACCCCTGTACGGCCTTACAGCATCATCAGTCACCCCTGCACGGCCTTACAGCATCAACACTTACCCCTGCACGGCCTTACAGCATCAACAGTGACCCCTGCACGGCCTTACAGCATCATCAGTCACCCCTGCACGGCCTTACAGCATCAACAGTCACCCCTGCACGGCCTTACAGCATCAACAGTCACCCCTGCACGGCCTTACAGCATCATCAGTCACCCCTGCACGGCCTTACAGCATCATCAGTTACCCCTGCACGGCCTTACAGCATCAACAGTCACCCCTGCACGGCCTTACAGAATCATCAGTCACCCCTGCACGGCCTTACAGCATCATCAGTCACCCCTGCACGGCCTTACAGCATCAACAGTCACCCCTGCACGGCCTTACAGCATCAACAGTCACCCCTGCACGGCCTTACAGCATCAACAGTCACCCCTGCACGGCCTTACAGCATCAACAGTCACCCCTGCACGGCCTTACAGCATCATCAGTCACCCCTGCACGGCCTTACAGCATCATCAGTTACCCCTGCACGGCCTTACAGCATCAACAGTCACCCCTGCACGGCCTTACAGAATCATCAGTCACCCCTGCACGGCCTTACAGCATCAACAGTTACCCCTGCACGGCCTTACAGCATCATCAGTCACCCCTGCACGGCCTTACAGCATCAACACTTACCCCTGCACGGCCTTACATCATCAACAGTCACCCTTGCACGGCCTTACAACATCTTCAGTCACCCCTGCACGGCCTTACAGCATCAACAGTCACCCCTGCACGGCCTTACAGCATCAACAGTCACCCCTGCACGACCTTACAGCATCAACAGTCACCCCTGCACGACCTTACAGCATCAACAGTCACCCCTGCACGGCCTTACATCATCAACAGTCACCCGTGCACGGCCTTACAGCATCTTCAGTCACCCCTGCACGGCCTTACAGCATCAACAGTCACCCCTGCACGGCCTTACAGCATCAACAGTCACCCCTGCACGACCTTACAGCATCAACAGTCACCCCTGCACGACCTTACAGCATCAACAGTCACCCCTGCACGACCTTACAGCATCAACAGTCACCCCTGCACGACCTTACAGCATCAACAGTCACCCCTGCACGACCTTACAGCATCAACAGTCACCCCTGCACGACCTTACAGCATCAACAGTCACCCCTGCACGACCTTACAGCATCAACAGTCACCCCTGCACGACCTTACAGCATCAACAGTCACCCCTGCACGACCTTACAGCATCAACAGTCACCCCTGCACGACCTTACAGCATCAACTGTCACCCCTGCACTGCCTTACAGCATCAACAGTCACCCCTGCACGACCTTACAGCATCAACAGTCACCCCTGCACGGACTTACAGCATCAACAGTCACCCCTGCACTGCCTTACAGCATCAACTGTCACCCCTGCACGGCCTTACAGCATCAACAGTCACCCCTGCACGGACTTACAGCATCAACAGTCACCCCTGCACGGCCTTACAGCATCAACAGTCACCCCTGCACGGACTTACAGCATCAACAGTCACCCCTGCACGGACTTACAGCATCAACAGTCACCCCTGCACGGACTTACAGCATCAACAGTCACCCCTGCACGGACTTACAGCATCAACAGTCACCCCTGCACGGACTTACAGCATCAACAGTCACCCCTGCACGGCCTTACAACATCAACAGTCACCCCTGCACGGCCTTACAGCATCAACCGTCACCCCTGCACGGCCTTACAACATCAGCTGTCACCCCTGCACGGCCTTACAACATCAACAGTCACCCCTGCACGGCCTTACAACATCAGCTGTCACCACTGCACGGCCTTACAACAACAGCTGTCACCCCTGCACGGCCTTACAACATCAACAGTCACCCCTGCACGGCCTTACAACATCAGCTGTCACCCCTGCACGGTCGTACAACATCAACAGTCACCCCTGCACGGCCTGACAGCAACACTTAACCTTTCCAACACCTAACCTGTTGGCTTCGTTACCAACTGTGGGAAAATCTACCGGTGATTGATTTGATTATTAATTAAAAAAATTGTATTCAATTATATTTTTTACTTATGTGTGAACTGTATTATATAATTTATTATCAACAGTAAACTTCTCTTCACACATTTTGCGGGGTTTCATTTTTTTTACTGTACTTAAAATTAAGATTTTGGCTAAGATGTTAAACTACACTACTACGTTTTAGTTAAAATTTATATAGCCTAAGCTGTTGTGACGTGTGAGAGTTGGTCCTCTGGCATGGGACTTTGTCCTCCACATGTGGTCCGTCCTGAATGTGCAGTGATGGCGACCGTGGGTCGTGGGATTTTTTAAATTTTGCCCCGAGGGGCGAGTTTATTGGGCAGCGTCACTCATCTTGTGAGGGGACACACCGCCATAGTGACAGTATTGGGCAGCGTCACTCATCTTGTGAGTGGACACACCGCCATAGTGACAGTATTGGGCAGCGTCACTCATCTTGTGAGGGGACACACCGCCATAGTGACAGTATTGGGCAGCGTCACTCATCTTGTGAGGGGACACACCGCCATAGTGACAGTATTGGGCAGCGTCACTCATTTTGTGAGGGGACACAACGCCATAGTGACAGTATTGGGCAGCGTCACTCATCTTGTGAGTGGACACACCGCCATAGTGACAGTATTGGGCAGCGTCACTCATCTTGTGAGGGGACACACCGCCATAGTGACAGTATTGGGCAGCGTCACTCATCTTGTGAGTGGACACACCGCCATAGTGACAGTATTGGGCAGCGCCACTCATCCTGTGAGTGGACACACCGCCATAGTGACAGTATTGGGCAGCGCCACTCATCCTGTGAGTGGACACACCGCCATAGTGACAGTATTGGGCAGCGTCACTCATCTTGTGAGTGGACACACCGCCATAGTGACAGTATTGGGCAGCGTCACTCATCCTGTGAGTGGACACACCGCCATAGTGACAGTATTGGGCAGCGTCACTCATCTTGTGATTGGACACACCGCCATAGTGACAGTATTGGGCAGCGTCACTCATCTTGTGAGTGGACACACCGCCATAGTGACAGTATTGGGCAGCGTCACTCATCCTGTGAGTGGACACACCGCCATAGTGACAGTATTGGGCAGCGCCACTCATCCTGTGAGTGGACACACCGCCATAGTGACAGTATTGGGCAGCGTCACTCATCTTGTGAGTGGACACACCGCCATAGTGACAGTATTGGGCAGCGTCACTCATCCTGTGAGTGGACACACCGCCATAGTGACAGTATTGGGCAGCGTCACTCATCTTGTGATTGGACACACCGCCATAGTGACAGTAATGGGCAGCGTCACTCATCTTGTGAGTGGACACACCGCCATAGCAGCATGTACAATACTCCCCAAAAGGAAGAAAACCCGCTGGGTTATTCATCCTGTCTCTTGTACCCAGACACAGCTGGGACTTGCTTAACTGTCTCAAGCGAACAGCTCCTCAAACTAGAAGATTAACATCTGTCAACCAATAAAATCTTACGGGTGCAAAATGGGGAAATCTTTTAAGAACAGCATCAATATTTGACAAATAGTGTTTTCCTAACTCAAACAATGTGGGGTTTATTATTCTACACATATTTCTAATGTCTCTCAGGTGTTCACATTCATGTAGATAGTGGTCAAGGCGGTATCCGTCACTCTCACCACAGAATCTGTCGTGGGTGTTACGGACCCGAGCCCAGCGTCAGAGCACGGAGCAGTGACGACCGCGCCATCTGTGGGTCAGCTCCCGAAACCCCCTCCAAATGGATGACGCCATCTAGTGAGGACGAGATATACCGGCCACAGGGGCTGGTTTCCCGTCCTGATCAGCTCGTAACATAGCCGCTGTTGACCACTGGTGAGGTGACGCTTAGACAGCAACGCCATCTATGGAGTGGATAGGTGGACGTTTGCGTCTAAGCCTGTAAGTGAGGTGCCCTAGAGTGTAACTTGTACTGATGACGTGTCTGATTACAGAGTCGACCTGGGACTGCTGTATTGGACGTTGGATCAGTCTACCCAAGGCAGCCGTAGTATCTCCACGCATTTGCTGCAGAAGCTGTGAGTCACCCCCCGGATGAACACTGTTGTGTTAGCCTGCCTGTGAGGTGGCAGAACCAGGGATTGTCGTACCCGGAGCTGACTGGTGCAGAAGACTAGCCACTGGGGTGTTGTGGTGAGGAGAGTGATCTGTGGAATCACACGAGGCTCCTGCCTAGGGCTCGCAACCCTAGTATTGGTCGTGGAGTGGCCTACGCAGTGTAGCTGATTGGAACCTGCCAGCTACAGGCTGGATTTGTGGTTGAAGGCCTCCACGACGGTGCACCCAGTGGGACTGTGATTTGGCTGGCCTGTGACCGGGGAAGACTCGTCAAGAGAATCTGAGGATTCATCGTGAGGCCACGAGAAGAGGACCAGGGCTACTCATCGTGAGCACCGTGGAGCATCCCGTGTCTTCGGAGGAAGACGAGTTATTGTAAATAAGAAGTGTTGTAATAGCAACCCCGCGTGTGACTGTGATATATTTATTTATGGTGGTGGTAGCAATATATATATAATTTAGTGTAATTGTATCCCTTCCCCTTTAATTTACTTGCGTTACGGAACACACCCCTTGAAAGCCACTAATAACTTGGGGCCGGATACCCAAACTCTAATAACATCAGATAAAGAACCCGGTTGCGACTCAATAGGGCCGTAACAGTGGGATAGTACAACTCTACTAATTTCTGGCGTGCTCACAATATACCTGGGAAACGATACATTTAACAAAAACATATATACTTCAATTGTTGCACATAAATGTGTTCAATTAGACACACTTACCATTGTGGGTGGTGTTTCATGCAGCGTAACGATTTAAGCTGCATTTAATTTTTTTTGGCAATAATACTGGCACTAATAGAAAAAAACGACTGCACTTTCCTTGTTCTGCAAGTTGCATCAGACTTGGCAACAAATTGTGACTAATATGAGTCATGTTGTGGTCTGGGTCTTGCTGGAGTCATTTTGTGTTGTGGGAGGCCCCCTTGTGGGCTCAAGTTTTACCACAACAACAACAACACTTGACTCTCAGTGGCTTTGTTTACCATCACCGCTCTCCTCCCTCCCCGCTCTCGACCCGTCCAGAAACGGTGGGTTTAATTCAAGAGAAGTGACTTATTTACTATATTTGTCTACTGATTTTTATTGAAGATATGATTAATAGCAAAAATTTGTTTATTGTGTTGCCAGTTCTGAGACTGGAAGATGATAAGTGTAACATTAATTAGAAACGTTTAAGAACAATGTCAACCGGCCTTTCCCGTTCTCTGTATTATTTTTATGACTAACTAATGTATTTATTAGTTACATGAACTAATGTCAATTAACTGGATTTTATGACTGTTACATTAGTTTTTATATATGATGTGGGGATTTCCCACACCAAAACTTCCTCTTTTGGATTCTTCACCAACACTCCTCTTGATGGCTTCCTCACTACCACTCCCCTTGTTGGCTTCCATATCAACACTGTTGGCTTTCTTACCAACATTCCCCCCTTTTGGCTTCCTTACTAATACTGTCTTTTTTTGGATTCACTACCAACACTCTCCCTGATGGCTTCCTTACTTACACTCCCTTGTTGCTTCCTTACAACACTCCAATTGTTGTCTTCCATACGATTACTCTCCCTGTTGACTTCTTTACCCACACTCTCCCTCGTAGGTAACACCTATATAGATTATATTCTCTTATCCAGATCTAATTGTCCACTAATTCACCCTCTGGGTTTCTGTTGATAGCTGGTCTTATATAAATTCTAATTAATATTATGCAAAGGCTTATATCCATATCCTTTCCAAGTGCTGTTTATTAGTACTGGCTTAGTGCTTTCTCCTGATAATTATATTACGTTTCATATCCTCTTGATAATTAACTTACATTTCCTACTAATTATCTCTGAGGTTATAGTTTGGCCTACGCTCCCATACATTAACAATGAAGTAATTCTCCATACAAGGGGTTTATACGCCTATAGGAGTAAACTGCTTCTCGGTGTGTATACACTGAGAGTTTACTTTGGTCATGCACTTTGTTCAAGACTAAAGTATACTTGCTGGTTGGTTAGCAGATTATTGTGGTGGTCTTAATAACACTACAGTGGTTGATAGGACTAAAGTATACCTGCTGGGTATTCACCTAGTTGTGCTTGCGGAGGTTGAGCTCTGCTCTTTCGGCCCGCCTCTCAACTGTTACTCACTACTAATTTATTATTTTATTTATTTTTCCCACACAACCACACATCCCAGGAAGCAGCCCGTGACAGCTGACTAACTCCCAGGTACCTATGCAACCCGTCCTCTTAAAAATAACGTCGCTTTTCGATCGTATGCGCACTATGGCCAAATTTGGAAGTAATTTGAAATGAAATCGACTCACAAAAGTGACGTACTGTTCCGTTTTCTGTTTGAGTCGTCCGGCTTACTAGGCAAGCTTGTAACACTGTAAAGTGTTTGGTTTAGTTTATTTAGAACATATATAGTATATGAGTCAGAGACAAGAATTTGAGAAGGCGCCAGTTTGTCCACCGGAAAGTCACACCTCTAAGAGTTAATGACCCCAAGTGACCTGAGGTCAGATCATGCGAATTTCACCTTACTTCTACTAATCTTATAATTAGAGCCTGGTAGCCTTCAAACATGCCGACGTTTAAGGAGTGGCTTGGTAGAGTGCCGGAGGCTATCTACTTGTGGGCAGAGTTAGTTACTAGATTCCCCAATATATACTCGGAGAGCTATCGAGTCGAGAGCATTAACAAAACAGAAGACCAGGCAGCAGAGCAGGACGACAACAGCCGAGACAGGCTGTCGGTCGGACGGGGGTGAAGCTGCCTGACAGCTGCAGACTCCCCCCCCCCCCTCTATCCAGCTATAGGCAGACACTTGGTGAGTTGAACATTAAGGTGACTTGGTCGTGTTTTACAAGTGTTGTGTGATGATCAGGGGCAGTCAGTTGTCGTGTTCTCAGATTCTTGGATGATGACTCACTTTACATATATAGATCTTGAACATTGCTTAAATTATAATAGTTATCATGTGAAATATAATTGAATTTATTATTTAAATGGACTTTATTTTGTTCCCTAGAGATTTTGAGTTGAGGTGAGAAAGCCTCTGCAGTTACTGGGTTCATGATTTAATGAGTACATGATAAAGATGGGACATACTAATAATGACCTTTTGATAACATCTTTTGATAATATTTTGATACAGACAAGTTCCATTCCTTGTCTTGTATATAATGGTCTTGAATGGATGGTGGCAGCATTTCGTCTTCTACTACTATCTACACTTCTACTTCTACCTATCTACACCTCTCCCTCCACCCCCTCTCTAAACTCTCACTTTCAACTAATGACCCTCCTCGCTCCTCCCACCTCCCTACCCCTCACCCCAAACCCTCACTAATTACTTCACTATTCATTTCTTTCCTTTCGTTTTCTCTTATACGTTTGTGGCAGTGAAAGGTATTCTAGAGTTCTCTCTAGAGTTTCGAGTAGCTGATCCAGTTACGGCGCCTTGTAGTCTTAGCACCTAGGTAGTCAAATACCTAGGTTACAAGGTGTTGAACGAGAGAGGTTGCCTTAGGAACTCTGGGAGTGCTCTAGAATAGTTAACTAACTGGGGACGGGATAACGGACTAGAGAGAGCTGTTTGCCCCGGCCTCGTTAGTTAACTGGGGGGTGGAATAATGGACAAGATAGAGATATTTCCCCCACCCCCCGTTACAATGGTGGCAGCGGTGGGATACAGCTCTCTCTAGTCCGACTAACGAGGCCGGGGGATCTTGACAGGTGTTTAATAATCGCGTTTTAGCGACTTTTTTTTCAGTTTAGGAGATAGTGATTCTCTGGTGATGTGTTTTAGTGATTTTGTGAGTTTTGTGAAGTTCAGGGTATGCTCACCAGAACTTGCGTGTGTAGTGATTTGTGTTAGTGATAAGATTTGGCGATTTTGGAACTTAGCGGTTGATGGGTAGTGGAGGTCACCTGAGTGTGACAGGTGACCTTGCATGTCCCACGGGGACACCCAGCCACCGCTGGTCTCCAGGTCAGTTGGGGAGTGGCAGGTGTAGTTCTTAAGTAGTTTTAATTGGTGGTTCTGCTCAGATTATTGCGATCGACTGTTTTACTCTATTTGAACGCAATAACCCGAGGTGTACTGGTATTGTACAGCATGCTAGGGGGAGGCTTAGTATGTCAGTAGACTTCACGTTGGGGACGCTCGACGTTAGATAGTCTGGTCACAGGGGTGGCAACAGTTTGGAGTTCTTGACCGGCGGAGAAGCGAGGGAAACACTCTGGGTCACGTAGGTGGCTGTAGGTTAAGGGTGGGAGTAACGGTTAATTATGTACGTAAGATTAGGAATGGTACAGTTAAGTTAGGCTAGTGTTTTGTCTATTAGTTTTGATATTTATTGTGGAGATTGGTTTAGATGACAAGTTAAAAGTAGTGATGACCTTATTCTCTCTTCTCTAAACTTTACTCTGTTACTGTTTTATGTTCCACCAAGTCAATATCATTCAGTGTTAATTGGGTTATTAAAATTTGAGTGTAGTCGTTGCCAGGAGGAGAGCATTATGCTCGGACTGTGTAAACCCTATACAAACTACAGGGTCACACAACATTTTGGGAGCACGGTATTGTCGCCTTTCTGTTCATTCACAGGTTCTCGCCAGAAGAGAGGCGAGGCGCACATACAAAAGAGGGAGACGGCTGCTGTGTACCATACTCACGGGCGGTTATCACCAACACCACGACCAGCCCACTACCTGGAGGTCATGGCTCCACCACCACCACCACCACCACCACCACCCCGGGGACCCCAAGATGCAGCCCTCTCGGTCGGTCAACATTGGTCTACCCAGTGGACCCCAGGACGGACGGACCCCAGTGGACCCCAGGTCGTTCTGCAGACGACCCAGTAAAGATGGAAGAAGAACAACAACGACTCCAGTCTGTCCCACAAACATCGGTCTACCCTGGATGGACCCCAGGACGGACGGACCCCAATGGACCCAGGTCGCTTGTCAAAGACCCATGGGAGGAAGAAGAGAGAAGAAAGAAAAGAGAAGAAAGAAGAAGATAAGACAAGCTGAGTGAAACACGATGCCTAGTGTCCCTTGCTGGTGTCAGCATCATTGCATGGAGCGTAATTGCAAGACAGGATCGTTTGCCTTAACTGGCCGCCCCTCCTGCAAGCATGTTGCTCTGTTGAGTGATTCTTCCTGTGTCGTGCGGACTTGATGTGGCTGTCAGAAGTGGCTCTCTGAAGGAGGCGTGCTGGAGCAACAGGGAGGAGTAGAGTAGGATGGGATTTCTACGTTGGCAACTATTATATGAAGGTCTTGAACCTTGTAGTCCCTATAGCTGTGAAAAACCCCAATATACGTCTCTCATGGTGACTGACGTAGGGCCAATTACAGATCAGCTGGGACAACCGAATTCCACGGTCCTGTGCGCAGTTCAAGTAGTAACGGCTTTCTGGTTAACCAAGTGTTGTTGTGCGTTAACGACGGAGAAGCGACGGAGGCAGTTGTGTTGAAGAAATGTGGTACAGGATTATCTACAAGACCAAGCAGTGACGTCGCCCAGCCAGAGACAATGAACGTCTGTCTACATATTACATTTTTTTAGAGTAGGATGATGTATATTTGTTTAGCTAGGATGTATTCTTTTCGTTAATAAAGTTGTCGCACACAGCTAGCTCGCTTTAGCAGTGTTGCAAAAAACTTTATTTTCGGGGAGAAGGGGAGATGTAACACTGTAAAGTGTTTGGTTTAGTTTATTTAGAATATATATAGTATATGAGTCAGAGACAAGAATTTGAGAAGGCGCCAGTTTGTCCACCGGAAAGTCACACCTCTAAGAGTTAATGGCCCCAAGTGACCTGAGGTCAGATCATGCGAATTTCACCTTACTTCTACTAATCTTATAATTGGAGCCTGGTAGCCTTCAAACATGCCGACGTTTAAGGAGTGGCTTGGTAGAGTGCCGGAGGCTATCTACTTGTGGGCAGAGTTAGTTACTAGGTTCCCCAATATATACTCGGAGAGCTATCGAGTCGAGAGCATTATCAAGACAGAAGACCAGGCAGCAGAGCAGGACGACAACAGCCGAGACAGGCTGTCGGTCGGACGGGGGTGAAGCTGCATGACAGCTGCAAACCCCACCCCCCTCTCTATCCAGCTATAGGCAGACACTTGGTGAGTTGAACATTAATGTGATTTGGTCGTGTTTTACAAGTGTTGTGTGATGATCAGGGGCAGTCAGTTGTAGTGTTCTCAGATTCTTGTATGATGACTCACTTTACATATATAGATCTTGAACATTGCTTAAATTATAATAGTTATCATGTGAAATATAATTGAATTTATTATTTAAATGGACTTTATTTTGTTCCCTAGAGATTTTGAGTTGAGGTGAGAAAGCCTCTGCAGTTACTGGGTTCATGATTTAATGAGTACATGATAAAGATGGGACATACTAATAATGACCTTTTGATAACATCTTTTGAGAATATTTTGATACAGACAAGTTCCATTCCTTGTCTTGTATATAATGGTCTTGAATGGATGGTGGCAGCATTTCGTCTTCTACTACTATCTACTCTTCTACTTCTACCTATCTACACCTCTCCCTTCACCCCTCTCTAAACTCTCACTTTCAACTAATGACCCTCCTCGCTCCTCCCACCTCCCTACCCCTGACTAATTACTTCACTATTCATTTCTTTCCTTTCATTTTCTCTTATACGTTTGTGGCAGTGAAAGGTATTCTAGAGTTCTCTCTAGAGTTTCGGGTAGCTGATCCAGTTACGGCGTCTTGTAGTCTTAGCACCTAGGTAGTCAAATACCTAGGTTACAAGGTGTTGAACGAGAGAGGTTGCCTTAGGAACTCTGGGAGTGCTCTAGAATAGTTAGCTAACTGGGGACGGGATAACGGACTAGAGAGAGCTGTTTGCCCCGGCCTCGTTAGTTAACTGGGGGGTGGAATAATGGACAAGATAGAGATATTTCCCCCACCCCCCCGTTACAAGCTTAGAAGAGGCAACTTTCCATTAACGTTTTTCATAACGTTTTGAAACTTTATGAGAATTTCCTGCCCACCTAACCTATCAGAGGACCCTTAACTTACTGTTGTTGAAAAAAAAATCCCAAATTTATTTTCATTTTCAAATTACGTCCATATTCGGCCATACGGGCAAATGGCCAGAAGCGACGTTCTTTTTAAGAGGACAGGTTGACCTATTTACTGCTAGCTAGGTAACAGGAGCATCAGGGTGAAAGAAACTCTGCTCACTGTTTCTCGCCGGCGCCCGGAATCGAACCCGGGACCACAGGATCACACGTCCAGCGTGCTGTCCGCTCAGCCACCGGCCCCTACCACCCTGATCGGGTGGTCAGTAAGCTATTGTGGCGACCTTAATAACCTTACAGAAGTTGATAGGACTAAAATATACTCTCTGGTTGTTCAGTAAGCTATTGTGGCGACCTTAATAACCTTACGGAAGTTAATAGGACTAAAATATACTCTCTGGTTGTTCAGTAAGCTATTGTGGCGACCTTAATAACCCTCCAGAGATTGAATGAATTAATGTATACTTACAGGCTGGTCAGTAAACTATTGTGGTTGCCTTAATAACCTTCCATAGGTAAATCGGCCTTAAGCCTAACTTCTAACCAGTTTTCCAATGTTGAAGAACAATTAAATTCGCAAAGCAACAAAATTTTAAAGGCGCGTAATTTTTAGATAATTAAAGTTAAGGACCGACTATGCTAGGCTGCGATGTTGGAGAGAGATAAAATGGGATAACTTGCTTTTTGACGAAACTTAATTTTATCTTAATTCTCTGAATATTTTAGTTTGACTCAGCACCAGGTAAGGTTCTGGTTTTATATCGTTCTGCTAAATAATTATAATTTAGAATGATACTAAGCTATTAGTAATAAAAGACGAAACTGTTACTGAAAATTATCATCGTCAAATGATAAGGTCTCTCTCTCTTCTGACAGATTATTCTATAAGGCTAACGTAGTATGCTTCAGGTCAAATACTAGAGTGGCCTATGACAGATAATAAATTTGATTAATAATTTGTCTGAGTTTATCTGAGGGCCACTAACACTAGTGGCCTCGGCGTGGACAGGAAGCCGGATTAACGAGAACGTGTCCAATAGGGATAAATGACAAGAATAACAATAGGGGAGTTATCCCCGGCAACGTCACCTGCTGCTTTCTGGTTTTCTATGATGAATCCAGGTTGCAGGGTAGACTCATCTCAAATGTCGACGGTGTTGGACAAGAAGCTGGAGCCAGTCCAACACTCTGATATTTTTTTAAATTTATTCATTTTGTCAGGGGACAGGAAGCCAGAGTGTATTCATATACGTTTTGGACTTTATCGATGGTACTCCTCCCCCCTAAGATCGATCGAATTACTGACCCCGCCCAGGATGCCACCCGAAAACAAGCTAACTTAAAAAATCAAATCAAATGTTTATTTAGGTAAAGTACATACATACAAGGGGTGATACAGATTTTGATGGACTTATAGATAGAGCTAGTACATACAATGCCTAAAGCCACTATTACGCAAAGTGTTTCGGGCAGGAAAAACACTAAAGACTAAAACTTAATATTAATTGAGATTAAAGTATAAAATGTGTCGAGAAAAATATAAAAACAAAACAGTGAGGAACATGGCAGAAACACAGCAAAAATATAATTTGGTCGACAAACAGCATTGTTTAAAAATAAGAGACATGGGTTGATATTATAGGGATAAGGTAGGTTACAGGGAGTTAATTAGGTAGGTTAAGATAAAAAACTGGTTTTTATCTTAAACTGGTTAAGATAAGAGAGGCACAGTCTTTAACATGATTGGGAAGGTCAATCCACATTCTGGGTTCCTTGATTTGTAGAGCATTTCTAGTTTGATTAAGTTTGATTTGAAAAACTCCTGAGTACATACTCGCTGCTAAATGAACAGAAGCATTAGGTGAAAGAAAATGTTCCCAACCATTTCTGTCCCACAAGTGATTCGAACCCGGAATTCTCGATTGTGCGTCGAGAACGAATCCAACTATACCAACTATACTACCTGGACCCTTAGACATGAACTAATCGAAATCACAATTCTGACATTTGCTCACATAAGCCAACCATAAGTTGAGACAAAGAAAAACTTATATTAATAAAATGCTATTCATAGTAAATGAATATGACATTAGTATCATTAGGTATAACTAATCAGTAACACTAAGAGTAGCTAGGTAAGTACTACTTTGCAAGGCATTAATATAATCATCTTGAGATGATTTCGAGGCTTTAGTGTCCCCGCGGCCCGGTCCTCGACCAGGCCTCCACCCCCAGGAAGCAGCCCGTGTCAGCTGACTAACACCCAGGTACCTATTTTACTGCTAGGTAACAGGGGCATAGGGTGAAAGAAACTCTGCCCATTGTTTCTCGCCGGCGCCCGGGATCGAACCCTGGACCACAGGATCACAAGTCCAGCGTGCTGTCCGCTCGGCCGACCAGCTCCCCGGCCGTATATTTCATATACGAAAATACATTAAAATATAAGTCCACCATAGGCTCACCATAGCCTGTGCTACTTGGAACTTTTGTTCCGAGTCACTGAATCAAAAGCAACTCTGTTACATATTCTTCTTGAGATGATTTCGGGGCTTTAGTGTCCCCGCGGCCCGGTCCTCGACCAGGCCTCCACCCCCAGGAAGCAGCTCGTGTCAGCTGACTAACACCCAGGTACCTATTTTACTGCTAGGTAACAGGGGCATAGGTTGAAAGAAACTCAGCCCATTGTTTCTCGCCGGCGCCTGGGATCGAACCCAGGACCACAGGATCACAAGTCCAGTGTGAAAATAATTAAACACGTTTCATGCCTTAAACACTATACGTGTTATAGTGGCTTTGTAAGAACACAAATGTTATGTACTCTCTCACAATCCTATTGTAGGTTCTTGTATATTAATAAATAAACGTAGTAGAGTACAATTCTTTCTCTCCGTCCCATGATAGATACTTAATTGTTCATATATTCCTTCCATGTGCTATATAGCCATACTGGCTTAGCACTTTCTCCTGATAATTACCTGGGTTTTGCACTGTGTACTTCGTATGCATCCTGGTTGGTCAGTAAGCTCTTGTGATGGTCTTAATAACTCTTCAGAGGTTAATAGGACTAAATTATACTTGCTGGTTGGTCAGTAAGCTCTTGTGATGGTCTTAATAACTCTTCAGAGGTTAATAGGACTAAATTATACTTGCTGGTTGGTCAGTAAGCTCTTGTGATGGTCTTAATAACTCTTCAGAGGTTAATAGGACTAAATTATACTTGCTGGTTGGTCAGTAAGCTCTTGTGATGGTCTTAATAACTCTTCAGAGGTTAATAGGACTAAATTATACTTGCTGGTTGGTCAGTAAGCTCTTGTGATGGTCTTAATAACTCTTCAGAGGTTAATAGGACTAAATTATACTTGCTGGTTGGTCAGTAAGCTCTTGTGATGGTCTTAATAACTCTTCAGAGGTTAATAGGACTAAATTATACTTGCTGGTTGGTCAGTAAGCTCTTGTGATGGTCTTAATAACTCTTCAGAGGTTAATAGGACTAAATTATACTTGCTGGTTGGTCAGTTAGCTCTTGTGATGGTCTTAATAACTCTTCAGAGGTTAATAGTAGTAAATTATACTTGCTGGTTGGTCAGTAAGCTCTTGTGATGGTCTTAATAACTCTTCAGAGGTTAATAGGACTAAATTATACTTGCTGGTTGGTCAGTAAGCTATTGTAGTGGTCTTAATAACCATCCAAAAGTTAATAGGAATAACGTATACTCGCTGGTTGATCAGTAAACTATTGTGGTGACCTTAAAAAGCATCCAGAGATTAATAGGACTAAAGTATATATACCGGTTGGTCAATAAACTATTGTGGTGGTCTTAAATGAATATAAGACAAACTAAGCGCGTCTCGGTAAACCGAGACTGTTCTTAAATCCTGTTTTATGTTCAGGAATGAAGTATAAATGAGAGTATAAAACGTGAGGTAAAAAGTTCTAGTAAAACGTGTTGGAGGAAAGGTTATTAAAACGTTAAGTCTAATTAATCTTTAATAAATTAAATTAATCTTAATTATCATTATTGCATTTAGAGAGAGAGAGAGAGAGAGAGAGAGAGAGAGAGAGAGAGAGAGAGAGAGAGAGAGAGAGAGAGAGAGAGAGAGAGAGAGAGAGAGAGAGAGAGAGTGAGAGAGAGAGAGAGAGAGAGAGAGAGAGAGAGAGAGAGAGAGAGAGAGAGAGAGAGAGAGAGAGAGAGAGAGAGAGAGAGAGAGAGAGAGAGAGAGAGAGAGAGAGAGAGAGAGAGAGAGGGGGGGAGAGGGGGGGGGGGAGAAGGGAGCGAAATAGAGAGGCAGAAAGAAAAGTGAAACAGAGAGAGTATGAGTGACACAAAGATAAGGGCAGAGAGAGCTAGAAAGACAAAGACAGAGATAGGAGGACACAGAGAGAGACACAGTTCACCAAATTTAAATTTTTAGATTTTTCCCTGAGGGGCGAGTTTATTGAGCAGCGTCACTCATCCTGTGAATGGACACACCACCATAGTGACAGGGGACACTAAAGCCCCGAAATCATCTCAAGATAACCTCAAGATATGGTCTCCCTCAGCGCCTTCAGCAGCCAGCACATCTGCTCGTTCATTGCCACATATTCCAACATGGGAGGGGACCCACAGAAACTTGATGACTTTTCCCTGGTTGATTAGTACCCTCACAGCTCTCTTAATTTCAGACAGTTCACCAGTGTTGTGTGGGTGCGTCCAGCCAGGCCTGCGGTAAGTTGAACACTGACTCTGCGCCTCTCCCATAGGCAGCAGTTGACCACAAGCCTGGCCAACCAGTATTATATTACTCACAACACCCAGCGTCTTCCTGCACACACTACCCCATAGTACTAGCCTAATGCTTATACCTAACATTATTGTTGTCCCCTAACTACCCTTGCCACTTCGGGGGGGTATAGGGTGTTTATGTAGCTTCAGGGCACCCATCCCCCCAGCCACAGGGCATGGCGAGAAGGCACCCCTAAGCACACACATACACACACTTTTAGACACTTGTGCAAGGAATCATTCAGAACTTTGTATACCACTTATGTCAGACCAATCCTGGAGTATGCAGCCCCAGCATGGAGTCTAGTCAAGCATAAGACTAAACTGGAAAAAGTTCAAAGGTTTGACACCAGACTAGTACCCGGGCTGAGAGGTATGAGCTACGAGGAGAGACTACGGAGATTAAACCTCACGTCGCTAGAAGACAGAAGAGTTAGGGGGGATATGATTACCACGTACAAGATTCTCAGAGGAATTGACAAGGTAGATAAAGACAGGCTATTTAACACAAGAGGCACACACACTAGGGGACAGGTGGAAACTGAGTGTCCAAATGAGCCACAGAGATATTAGAAAGAATTTTTTTTTGTGTCAGAGTTATTGACAAATGGAATGCATTAGGCAGTGATGTGGTGGAGGCTGACTCCATACACAGTTTCAAATGTAGATATGATAGAGCCCAGTAGGCTCAGGAACCTGTACACCTGTTGATTGACAGTTGAGAGGCGGGACCAAAAAGCCAAAGCCCAACCCCCGCAAGCACAAATAGGTGAGTATACACACACACACAGGCCCTCTGCCCTCAATATCCCTCTACCCCCAACCTCTCAACCTCTATCTGACTCTCAGTCTCACTCTACTTCTCAACCCCGCTATGCTTTTCAAACCCCTAACTTTCAGACCCATTATGCCCTTCCTACCCCCCTAGATGCCCAGACCCCATTCGCCTACCAGGCACTCCCAGGCACCCCCCATTCACCCCCACAGCCCCCACTCGCCCCCAGACACCCCCCAGTTTCCTCCAGACCCCCGGTGAAAGGGGAAACTCTGACACCCGAGTTTCCAAGAAGAGTCTCAAGGTTTGGTACACCAATGCTGATGGGGTAGCCAATAAAGCAGAAGAGATAAAAAAAAGAGTTAGTGAGGCAGACCCAGACATAGTGGCAATAGTGGAAACTAAAATAAATGGCATGATCTCGGATGCAATCTTTCCAGAGGGGTACCAGGTGACAAGAAAAGAAAGGACACAGAGACAGGGAGGAGGAGTGGCACTCCTAATAAAGCGGAAATGGAAGTTTGATGAGCTGGAAAATCCGGGTACCAATGAAAGCACGAGCTTCATACATGGAACTCTGACAGTGGATGGGAAGAAGATTGTAATCTTGATACTCTACAGTCCCCCACCAAACAGTAGAAGGCCCAGGCAGGAGTATGAGGACAGCAACAAGACATGTATAGATGAACTGCAGAGCGCAGCAGCTATAGCACATAGAATGAGAGCGAAGCTGCTGGTCATGGGGGACCTAAATCATGGGGAGATAGATTGGGAAATGAGGAATCCCCATGGCGGGGAGGAGACCTGGGGAGCGAAGCTGGTAGACGTTATTGACAGGAATTTCCTAACGCAGCATGTGAAGGAAGATACTAGGGAAAGAGGAGGGGATACACCCAGCCTATTAGATCTCATTATCACTCAGAATGTAGAAGACATCGAGCAGTTGGAACATGAAATACCACTAGGAGCCAGTGACCATTGTGTCCTAGTCTTTGACTACATGATGGAGCTTAAAATTGTGACCAAAGGACAAGAGGTCCGGGAAAGGAGACTTGATTACAGAAAAGGGGACTACAGAAGGATAAGGGACTACCTGGGAGAAGTGCAGTGGGAGGAAGAACTTAGAGGAAAAACAGTGCAAGGTATGATGAACCAAGTCATATTGAAATGCAAGGAGGCTGAAGAGAGATTTATTCCAACAATAAAGGAAAAAAGGCAGGAGGGAATATAATAACCCATGGTTTAATAGACAGTGTCAGGAAGCAAAGGTGAGAAGCAGGAGGGAGTGGAGGAAGTACAGAAGACAAAGGAAAGAGGACAACAGGATTAGATGTAACAGAGCTAGGAATGATTACATTAACATAAGACGAGTGTCGGAAAGAAATTATGAGAATGATATTGCAGTCAAAGCGAAAAAGCAACCTAAATTACTACATAGCCATATAAGAAGGAAGATGTCGGTAAATGACCAAGTGACAAGACTGAGGAAAACAGAAGGGGCATATACAGAAAGCGACAAGGAAATCTGCGAGGTACTGAATGCAAAATTCCATGGAGTGTTCACAACCGAGCTTGAGCAGCTCCCGTTATTAGAAGCGATTACCCTAGATGAAAGACTATCAGATATAGAGGTGACAGCAGAGGAGGTAATGAAACAGTTGACAACACTCGATGCAAATAAAGCTGTTGGACCAGACAAAGTATCACCGTGGATATTTAAAGAGGCAGCGCAGGCTCTCAGCGTTCCTCTGGCAATGATCTTTAATGAGTCACTTATGTCGAGAGAATTGCCCAGTTGCTGGAAGGAGGCAAATGTCGTACCGATTTTCAAGAAAGGTGATAGGGAGGAGGCACTTAACTACAGACCCGTATCACTGACAAGCATCCCCTGCAAAATACTTGAAAGAATAATTAGGCTAAGACTTGTTGAGCACCTGGAGAGCATTGGGTTTGTAAACAAGCACCAACATGGGTTATGGACAGGGAAATCATGCCTAACAAACCTTTTAGAATTCTATGATAAAGTAACAAGGATAAGGCAGGACAGAGAAGGCTGGGCAGACTGCATATTTCTTGACTGCCAAAAGGCCTTTGATACAGTACCGCACATGAGACTGCTATACAAACTTGTGAGGCAGGCAGGAGTAAGCGGAAAGACCCTAGTATGGGTGAAGAACTACCTAACAGGAAGGAGCCAGAGGGTAATGGTAAGGGGCGAGAAGTCGGACTGGCGAACAGTAACAAGTGGAGTACCTCAAGGATCGGTGCTGGGACCAATCCTCTTTCTAATTTACGTAAATGATATGTTTACAGGAGTGGAATCATACATGTCAATGTTTGCGGATGACGCAAAATTAATGAGAAGAGTTGTGACAGACGAGGATTGTAGGATCCTCCAAGAGGACTTAAACAGGTTGCAGAGATGGTCAGGGAAATGGCTACTGGAGTTTAACACCAGTAAATGTAAAGTTATGGAAATGGGATCAGGTGATAGAAGACCAAAGGGACAGTACACAATGAAGGGGAACAGACTACCTGTAACGATTCGAGAAAGAGACCTGGGAGTGGATGTGACACCTAATCTAACTCCTGAGGCACATATAAATAGGATAATGACAGCAGCGTACTCTACACTGGTGAAAATTAGAACTTCATTCAGAAACCTAAATGAGGAGGCTTTTAGGGCGCTTTACACTGCCTACGTGAGACCCGTCTTAGAGTATGCCGTGCCATCATAGAGCCCCCACCTGAAGAAACACATAAAGAAACTGGAGAAGGTTCAGAGGTTTGCGACGAGGCTTGTCCCAGAGTTACGAGGTGTTACGGCCCTATTGGGTCGCAACTGGGTTCTTTCTCTGATGTTAATAGAGTTTGGGTATCCGGCCCCAAGTTAGTAGTGGCTTTCAAGGGGTGTGTTCCATAACACAAGTAAATTAAAGGGGAAGGGAGACAAAGGCACTAAACTTAAATATATAATTACCATCACCAATAAATAATTATATAAATTATCACATGGGGGGGGGGGGGGTATAAACACTAGAGTATACAATATGGTCTTCCTCTGAAGACGCATGAATGTTCCACGGTGCTCGAGAGGAGTAGCCCTGGTCCTCTTGTGGCCTCACGTTGAATCCTTCGATTCTCTCGAGTCTACCCTGGCCACAGGCCAGTCAAAACACAGTTCCACTGGGGGCACCGTCGTGGAGGCCTTCAACCACAAATCCAGCCTGTAGCTGGCAGGTTCCAATCTCCACGACCGATACTAGGGTTGCGAGCCCTAGGCAGGAGCCTCGTGTGATTTCACAGATCACTCTCCTCACCACAACACCCCAATGGCTAGTCTTCTCCACCAGTCAGCCCTGGGTACGACAATCCCTGGTTCTGCCACCTCACAGGCAGGCTAACACAACAGTGTTCATCCAGGGGGTGACTCACAGCTTCAGCAGCAAATGCGAGGAGGTTCTACGGCTGCCTTGGGTAGACTGATCCACCATCGGATTCAGCAGTCCCAGGTCGACTCTGTAATCAGACACGTCATCAGTACTGGGCTAGGGCACCTCACTTACCGGCTTAGACACAAACGCCCACCTATCCACTCCATAGATGGCGTTGCTGTCTAAGTGTCACCTCACCAGAGGTCAGCAGCGGCTATGTTATGGGCTGATCAGGACATGAAACCAGCCCCTGTGGCCGGTATATCCTGTCCTCACTAGATGGCATCATCCATTTGGAGGGGGTTTCGGGAGCTGACCCATAGATGGCGCGGTCGTCACTGCTCCGTGCTCGGACGCTGGGCTCGGGTCCGTAACACGAGGGATGGGATATGAAGAGCGTCTGCAGGAACTGAACCTTACGACACTAGAGAAAAGAAGGGAGGAGATATGATAGGGACATATAAAATACTCAGAGGAATTGACAAAGTGGAAATAGAAGAAATGTTCACACGTAATAATAACAGAACGAGGGGACATGGGTGGAAACTGGAAACTCAGATGAGTCACAGAGATGTTAGGAAGTTTTCTTTTAGCGTGAGAGTAGTGGAAAAATGGAATGCACTTGGGGAACAGGTTGTGGAAGCAAATACTATTCATACTTTTAAAACTAGGTATGATAGGGAAATGGGACAGGAGTCATTGCTGTAAACAACCGATAGCTGGAAAGGCGGGATCCAAGAGTCAATGCTCGATCCTGCAAGCACAAATAGGTGAGTACACACACAAGAGTCAGAGCTCAACCCCCACAAGCACAACTAGGTAAGTACACACACACACACACTCTATACGTATTTTATACGTTTAAAAGACGACTTTATATACATAGTCACCTTTCTGCTACTAAATAAATACGTCAGAAAACGTTTTGTGTTTACTGGGACCGTTGTCATGTAAACATAAGAAGAAAAATCTGTCTCCTCCCAACATTATTATTTTTTTAACTTAGTAGGCCTACAGTCTCTGCCATTAGTCATACTAGGCACAAGTAATTGATCACGTAATTGATTGAGTAGTTGAGTAGTTGACACAAATTGTCTTGTGTCAACTACATTTACAAATGCAAACCCTGTTCTGAAACTCTCCCTAGACAGATGTAGTAGGACAACCCGTTCTCGCAAATTTAATAAGTCAATATTGACTTATTAAATATGTGCATAGGTGACATACTTAACATAATAGATACCCTTAAAAAGATTCATTGAAAACACCGACCTTACCTAACCTTGTTAGTATCTTAAGATAAGCATCTTATTGCTTCGTAATTACAATTATTACCTAACCTATAATAGGTATAGGTTAAGTAATAATTGTAATTACGAAGCAATAAGATGCTTATCTTAAGATACTAACAAGGTTAGGTAAGGTCGGTGTTTTCTATGAATCTTTTTAGGGGTATCTATTATGTTTAGTATATCACCTATGCACATAGTTAATAAGTCAATATTGACTTTACGAATTTGCGAGAACGGGTTGCAACGGACCCATAATCACAACACCAGAAATAAAGATCTATTTGATATCCCCAGAGTCAAACTTATTCTGTGTAAACACTATGCAAATAAAGGGACCTAGTCTATGGAACTCACTCCCTAACGAATTGAAAAGCTGTCCAATTTTGCCTTATTCAAAAACAAAACAAAAAAGTACCTAATTTCATCTTCATTGTTTCCTACCTAGTGCTTTAAACTCCCACTGAATCTAGTGCTGCCCAATTCCCCAATATATGTACTTAGGCCATTTAACTTTACCATTGTAATCAGTGATATCATCTTATATCGTGGTTGTTATATTGAACAACTATGATAGGGATGATATGATGATTGAAGATATGACAGCCATGATATGATGGTACATTGATATCATCTTATATTTTGGTTGTTGTATTGAACACATACTGTATATTGAGTGTAAATCACGAAAATCAACATGTGATGAAAAATGTGAGTGTCAGACCACGAAGGAAGAATTAAAACCGGAATTTCCTTAAGTACTTTCGTATTTAATTAATAATTTATCTTCAGAGGGATGCCTTCTGAAGGATGCCTACATCTTTCTGAAGATGTATTATTAAATACGAAAGTACTTAATGAAATTCCTGTTTCCATTCTTCCTTCGTGGTCTGACACTGTCATACTGTATATTGTATGCTACCCAATCCCCCAATATATGTACCTAAGCCTTACAACTTTACCATTGTAATCATTGCTATCATCTTATATGTGCTATCAATGTGCTTTATGTGCCTACTAATCTTTGTCAAACTATCAATCAAGCTATCAGTGCTATCAATGTGCTTTATGTGCCTACTAATCTTTGTCAAACTATCAATCAAGCTATCAGTGCTTTATGTGCCTACTAATCTTTGTCAAACTATCAATCAAGCTATCAGTGCTATCAATATGCTTTAATGTGCCTACTAATCTTTGTCAAGCTATCAGTGCTATCAATGTGCTTTATGTCTCTACTATTCTTTGTCATAAATTCTTACAAATGTACCTGTTAACATTTTATAAACTTTGCTAGAAATTTCCTACTTAAAATTATTTGTTAGATTAAGGACTTGCCCGAAACGCTATGCATACTAGTGGCTTTACAAGAATATAAACACACCATGCTAAGTACTCTTATCAACTCAATGCACCTTCTTGTACATTGGTACCTTCTTAAATAAATGAGCCGAGGGATGCCTTTTAAATCTCCTCCAGGTCTTGTTTTTGGCCTCAACTGCCATCCGGCAGCGATATCCAGACCAAGGTTGATCCGTATGCTTGGTCACACACTGTCGGTGAGGGATATCCCTATGCTGGAGGTCCAGTATACGACTGCTGAAAGCGTTTGTGTGGCTGTTCACGGCATTCCAATCAGTTGCTTCAAGCTCTGAGCGGAGGGCTGGCCAGTTTCCTCTGTCCTATAGTCAGGTAATTCGAACAGACTCTTCACCTCGATCTATCGGGATAGCCAGTGTAGTAAAGACAGCCTTGTGGTCTGAAGAACCAACATATCCTAGAGGTCTGCAGTGAACTATGGTGAAGGTATGTCAGTTACAACAGAATCAAGGGACGAGCCTGAAATGTGGGTTGGAAAGCTAAATTTTTGTTTCGGATTGCAGACTGTTAAAAGTTCGTCCAAATCGCTCTGTGTGGAATGCTAACACTCCCTTCCCTATGCTCCCCCCCCCTCTCTCTCTCTCTCTCTCTCTCTCTCTCTCTCTCTCTCTCTCTCTCTCTCCCTCTCCCTCTCCCTCTCCTCTCTCTCTCTCTCTCTCTCTCTCTCTCTCTCTCTCTCTCTCTCTCTCTCTCTCTCTCTCTCTCTCTCTCTCTCTCTCTCTCTCTCTCTCTCTCTCTCTCTCTCTCTCTCTCTCTCTCTCTCTCTCTCTCTCTCTCTCTCTCTCTCTCTCTCTCTCTCTCTCTCTCTCTCTCTCTCTCTCTCTCTCTCTCTCTCTCTCTCTCTCTCTCTCTCCCTCTCCCTCTCCCTCTCCCTCTCCCTCTCCCTCTCCCTCTCTCTCTCTCTCTCTCTCTCTCTCTCTCCCTCTGTCCCTCCCTGCATAATCCTATCACAACATAGTAGGAAAAGGAACAAACATGGCAGGGAGAAGCACCAATGGCACAGGGGAAAGTCAGTGACTTAATGAAGGAAATGTTCTTCCAAGCTTGGGAGAACATCAGGATGTTCTTGGTAAACCATCAGATAATCATCCCAAGAGAAGATGGAAATGTGTCAATGGAAGGGACTGCCACTATACATGCAACATTTTCAGAAATTATAAGACCTCAGAAGCAATGTCCACAGTGAAGGAAGTAGCCATGAAAGCAGCTAACCCACAGGAAACAGCAAGATGCACTAGTCAGCTGCTAGAAAGAAAAAGATCAGTGGTAGCAGTGGGCATTAAAAGAACAGGAAGGCTCCAGTAAGACAAAATGGTAAGGACAGAGCAGCGGTGAGAGAGATACTAAAGAGGTTATTGATGGAAGGGGCTGTACAAAGCATTGATAAGGTTTTTAGGTTAGTCTGGTACAACAAGGAAAGAGACCACCTGATAAAAATAGTGTTTACAAATGAGACCACAAAGGAAGAAACTCTAGCAAGGAAGAATTCTAGCAAATGTGAGTGGGACACAAAAAGTATTCCTCCAGAGAGACATGACGAGGGAGGAGAGAGCCATGATGGCAAACGCAACGAAAAAGCGTAGGTAGAGTGGAGAAAACCAGGAAACCACAGCCCCCAGACACAACATTGCCTCGTAGCCTCGTAGCCTGGTGGATAGCGCGCAGGATTCGTAATTCTGTGGTGCGGGTTCGATTCCCGCACGAGGCAGAAACAAATGGGCAAAGTTTCTTTCACCCTGAATGCCCCTGTTACCTAGCAGTAAATAGGTACCTGGGAGTTAGTCAGCTGTCACGGGCTGCTTCCTGGGGTGTGTGTGTGTGTGTGTGGTGTGGAGAAAAAAAAAAGTAGTTAGTAAACAGTTGATTGACAGTTGAGAGGCGGGCCGAAAGAGCAAAGCTCAACCCCCGTAAAAACACAACTAGTAAACACATTCAAAGAGGTAAGGGAAAGAAGGGAACCCCCAACCAGCATCCAAGCAACACCAGAGTGGAGCAATACCCTTACCCTCCTCCCCATAGAAGCTCTCATTACCCAAAACCCTCCCAGTTCCCACTCAAATGCTCATTCAAAACCCCATACCCACCCAGTCATCCCTTCCCCATTCCAACCCTGTCCCCCTTCTCCCCTTCACCCAATACCCTTTCTGTCTCCCCCCTCCCCCCCCAAATCCTTCCTGTCTCCCCCTCCCTCCTTACTCCATACCCTAACTGTCCTCTCTTCCCTTGACCCCCCCCCCCACCCCTCACCCCAGAATCCTCTTGAGACCCTGTTAACTCTCTCACAAATCTTCACGCCTGGGGAACAGCTTCCTCCATCAGCAGAAAGCTCATCAAGAAGGGGACATAAGAATGAACAGAAGAATGTGAGCTTCAAGGCAATGCACACTAACATAGATGGGATTACAAATAAAACAAGTGAACTTGGAGAATGGGCACTAGAAGAAAACCCAGACATATTAGCACTCACAGAAACAAATCTAACGAAAACCATAACAAATGCAGTGTTTCCACAGGAATACTATGTAGTAAGGAAAGAGAGAGAATGAAGAGGTGGAGGTGGAGTAGCTCCGCTGATAAGAAAATACTAGAGTTTTGAGGAAATGGTTATCCAGGGTTGTAAAGGTTTCAGTGACTACATAACAGGTACCATAGTAATTGGATGACAAAAACTTACATTAGTAGTCATATATTGCCCCCCACCAAATGACAGAAGATCCAGTTAGGAGTCTGACCCAGATCAGGCCCCTGTAACAGTAAAAGAACAGGTGATGAAACTCAGAACGTGTGAGGACAGGTAAACAGAGAATCACAAAGAAGTGTGTGGAAGAACTCCACAAGAGATTTCCGGAGGTCTTCACAATAAAATGAGGTGAAGTCCCTGTGCTAGGAGAGGTGCAGTAAACCAGGCAGTCTTAGAAGGGTTCGAAATTATCAGAGATGAGATTAAGATCTGTTCCAGATCTTTTAGATCTGGATGTGAGAAAGGCTGTTGGCCCAGACAGAATCTCACCATGGGTATTGAAAGAGTGTGCAGAAGCACTTTGCTTGCCACTCTCCATAGTGTATAGTAGGTCACTGGAGAAGGGAGATCAACAAGAAATATGGAAGACGACTAATGTAGTCCCAACATACAAAGAGCGTGACAGACAAGAGGCACTGAACTACAGGCCAGTGTCCTTAACTTGTATACCATGCAAGGTGATGGAGAAGATCGTGAGAAAAAACCTAGAAACACATCTGGAGAGAAGGGACTTCGTGACAATCCATCAACATGTGTTCAGGGAGGGTAAATCTTGCCTTACAGGCTTAATAAAATTCTACGATCAGGTGACAAAGATTAAAGAAAGAAAAGGTTGGCCGACTGCATTTTCTTGGACTGTAGGAAAGCTGGTTAAACAGGCAGGAGTAACTGGTAGGGCGCTCCAGTGGATAAAGGAGTACCTAAGCAATAGGAAGCAGAGAGTTACAGTGAGGGAGTGAGACCTCAGATTAGCGTGAAGTCACCAGTGGAGTTCCACAGGGCTCTGTACTCAAACCTATCCTGTTTCTGATACATGTAAATGATTTCCCAGAGGGTATAGACTAATTTTTCTTAATGTTTGCTGACGACGCCAAAATTATTTGGATTTCATGGCGGGGAGGGAACGTGAGGAGCAGAGTTAGTAGACGTTATAGTCAGGAATTTCCTAACACAACATGTGAAGGAAGGCTCAAGGGAAAGAGGAGGGGTTACACCGTGCCTATTAGAGCTGATTATCACCCATAACATGGAAGACATCGAGAATTTGGAACATGAAATACCTCTACGAGCCAGTGACCATTGTGTCCTAGTCTTTGACTACATGATGGAACTTAAAATTGTGACCACAGGACAAGAGGTCTGGGAAAGGAGAGTTGACCACAGGAAAGAGGATTACGGGAGAATATCTGGAAGAAGTGCAATGGGAGGAAGGACTTAGAGGAAAAACAGTCCAAGATATGATAGACCAAGTCATATGGAAATGCAAGGAGGCCGAAGAGAGATTTATACAATAGTAAAGGGAAAAAAATTGGAGGGAATATAATAACCGATGGTTTATTAGACAATGTCAGGAAGCAAAAATGAGAAGCAGGAGGGAGCGGAGGAACTACACAAGATAAAGGACAGAGGACAACAGAGCTAGGAACGATTTAATCAACATAAGAAGAGAATCGGAAATAAATTATGAGAACGATATTGTGAACTAGGCGAAAAGTCAACCTAAATTACTACTTAGTCATATAAGAAGGAAAATGTCAGTGAACGACCAAGTGACAAGATTATGGAAATCAGAAGGGTCATATACAGAAAGTGACAAGGAAATCGGCGAGGCACTGAATGCCAGTCTCCATGGAGTGTTCAAAACCTAACCTGAGCAGCTCTCATTTTTAGAAGAGATTACCCTAAATGAGAGACTATCAGATATAGAGGTAACAGCAAAGGAGGTGATGAAACAGTTGGCAACACTGGATGCAACTAAAGCGGTTGGACCAGACAGTGTCACCGTGGATACTAAAAGAGGCAGCGCAGGCCCTCAGCGTGCCTCTGGTAAGGATCTTTAATCAGTCACTTATGATGGGAGATTTGCCCAGTTGTTGGAAGAAGGCAAATGTAGTACCAATTTTCAAGAAAGGAGAGAGGGAGGAGACGCTTAACTACAGACCTGCATCACTGACAAGCATTCCCTGCAAAATATTTGAAAGAATAATCAGGCTAAGACTTTTTGCACACCTAGAGAACATTAGGTTTGTAAACAAGCACCAACAGGTTCAGGGAAGGCAAACCATGTCCAAGAAACTTCTTGAATTCTTTGATAAAGTAACAAGAATAAGGCAGAACAGGGAAGGATGGGAAGGCTGCATATTCTGGACTGCCAAAAGGCTTTGATACAGTACCACACCTGACTCTGCTATTCAAACTTGAGAGGCAGGAGAGAGTAAGCAGAAAGGCCCTATCATGGGTAAGGAACTACCTAACAGGAAGGAGCCAGAGAGTAATAGTAAGGGGCGAGAAGTCGGACTGGCGAACAGTACCGACTTGAGTACCTATAGGATCAGTGCTGGGACCGGTTCTATTTCTAATATACGTAAATGTTATGTCTACAGGAGTAGAGTCTTACATGTCGATATTCGCAGATGACACAAAGTTAATGAGAAGAGTTGTGACTGATGAGTATTGTAGGATCCTACAAGAGGACTTGAACAAGTTGCAGAGATGGTCAGAGAAATGGCTACTGGAGTTCAACACTTGTTACGAACCCGGATCCAGCGTCCGAGCAAGGAGCAGTAACAACTACGCCATCTGTGGGTCAGCTCCCGAAACCCCCGCCAAACGAACGACGACACCGGATGAGGACGGCGAATATCGGCCACAAGGGCCAGTTTCCAGTCCTGTGCAGCTCACAACACAGCCGCTCCTGACCTCTGGTGAGGTGGTGCTCCGACGACAGCGCCATCTATGGACTGGATACGTCAGGTGTTTGCGCCCGAGCCCGTAAGTGTGGTGTTTTAGTGTCCCAGTTATTGATGACGTGTCTGCTTACAGAGTCGACCTGGGACCACTGTGTTGAAAGTTGAGTCAGTCTACCCGAGGCAGCCAGTCTCCATACGGTGAAGTTTGCTGCAGCTGTTGTGACGTCGTCCCCCCGGAAGAACACTGTGGTGTGTTAGCCTGCCAGTGGAGTGGCAGTGAAAGGATTTACCCGGGACCGACTGTTGGAGACGATAATCCACTGGGGTATTGAGGACAGGAGGGTGATTTGTGATATCACACGAGACTCCTGTCTAGGGCGTACCCCTTATATCGTTCGTGGAGTGGCCGTACCAGCCTTGGTGGCTCAGTACCTGCCAGCAGACCAGCTGGACGTGTGGTTGACGGCCTCCACGACGGTGCCCCCAGTGGACCTGTGTTTTGGCTGACCTGTGGCCAGGGTAGGCTCGGCATTCTCAGAGGACACGTCTTGAGGCCACGAAGAAAGCACCGCGGACTCAGCACCTAGCTTCTTGATCCAGAGTCTTCAGCAGAAGACTAGATTGTGGATGATCCCCTTGTAAAGTGTTAATACCCCTCCCCCTTGTGTACTCTTTTATTCTATATATTTAATCGGTGATGGTGAACATTATAATATTAAGTTCTTAACTTTCTTTCCCTACTCCCTTTAAGTTACTTGCGTCACGGATCTCATCCCTTGATAGCCACTACTGGCTCGGGAACGGATACATATATCTTCCTCGAACAACATCAGAGTGAGAACCCCGTTGCGTCCCGAGAGGGCCGTAACATAATTGGCATCCCCAGCGGGATCCGTCCCCTTGTTAAGTATGTTTGACAGGGGTGGTGAAGTGGCGTAATCCCTGTATATAATTCCCCCTGTGTGACGATTGTGACGTTATACGTCCTGTGCGGTGCTCAGAGTGACTAAGTGCGATATTGTGTAGTGCGGTGCTCGCTGTGATTAAGAGATTAAGTGCAATATTGACTAGTGCGGTGCTCAGTGATTTAGTGCAATATTGTAGAGCGAAGTGTTCGCTTGGACTCAGTGCAATATTGGGTAGTGTGGTGCCCGAAGTGATTACGTGCAATATTGGCAAGTGCAGTGTTTGGTGCGATAAAGTGCAGTATTGGCGTAGAACAGTGCTCGGTGTGTTAAGTGCTAACGTGTAAGCAGTGTGTTAAGTGCTAAGTGTTCCATCTGTGACAATGGCAGACAAAGCTACCATCGATGATCTGGACGAGGTTCAGGCTTTTCTGAACAGAGAAGATTGTCTTGCCAGATTAAAATATCTGAGTAAACCAGAGCTTGTACTAGTGAGCGCCTACCTGGAGATCAAGATCCGTGCCAGTGATTCCCGTGTGGAGATCTTGTCCAAGGTACACCGGCACCTGAAGGCAGAAGAGAAACAGGAAGGCGAGACTCCTAGTACAAAGGAAAGTGCAGACATAGCTTCCACGGAAAAGGAAGATAAGGGCAGTGACGTTGACAGTGATGCAGGTGAGCTTAATATCAGCTTCCTAACAGTCAAGATGCGTGCCCTGGAAATTAATCGGGAAATTGAATGGAAGAAGTTAGAAATGGAACGAGAATTAAAAGATAAAGAAATGGAGATGAAAGAAAAAGAATTGGCGATGAGGCGTTTAGAATTAGAAAGAGAAGAGAAACGAGAGAGACAAGATAAAGAATTAGAGATGAGACGTTTAGAATTAGAAGAAAGGAAAGCAGAGAGAGAAAGAGAAGAGAAACGAGAACGAGAAGAACGAGACGAGAAAGAGAAGAGAGAGAAAGAGAAGAGAGACGAGAAAGAGAAGAGCGAAAAAGAGAAGAAAACGAGAAGAGAAGAACGAGACAGAGAAAAAGAAGAGAGAGAAAGAGAAGAGAAACGAGAAAGAGAAGAGCGAGAAAGAGAAGAGAGACGAGAGAGGGAAGAACGAGAAAGAGAGAGAGAAGAACGAGACAGGCAAGAACGACAGGACAAAGAGGAAAGAGAGAGACAACATGAACTAGAAGTTTTGCGATTAGGTGGTGGTCAGAGGCAAACAACGGACACCAGTAGCTTCGATCCGGTACGCAACATCAAAATGGTCCCCAAATTCCATGAGAAGGAAGTGTCAAAATTCTTTGCAGCCTTCGAGAAAGTCGCTGCCTCTTTGGAGTGGCCAAGGGAGAATTGGGCCATCATGATACAGTCAGTCTTGACTGGGAAGGCCCAGATCGCCTACTCTACGTTATCCCTTGACGACTCCAGCGATTACGACAAGGTGAAGAAAGTGGTGCTCATGGCGAACCAATTGGTACCTGAGGCATATAGGCAAAAGTTCAGAAACCTGAAGACCTCAGAGCACACTTTCACCGAATTCGCTACAATCAAGGAGCGACTTTTCCAGGAATGGTGTGCCTCTCGGAAGGTGGAGACCAGGGAAGACCTCGAACAGCTGATTCTGCTCGAGGACTTCAAGGATTGTTTGTCTGGAGACCTCAAGACGTACTTAGAGGAACAGCAGGTGGAGACCTTGAGTGCAGCAGCCACCATGGCTGAAGAGTATATCCTGACTCATAGGCCGTCTGCTAAGTACGTCCCGAGGAATTACCAGCGCCGGTTTGACAGACCTCACGATGACGAAGAAGAAAGACCCGTCCCACAAAGCGCTAAGAAGACGCCCCCAAGTAGCCCCCGAAGAACAAGTCCTAGTAGTCCGAAACACCGTAGTCCAAGGAGGAATATGGTGTGCTGGACTTGTGGGCAGAAAGGGCACGTAGCTGCTAGGTGCCGAGGCAGAAGAGGTGGCAGCGCACGAAGGGAGGTGATGTTGATGAGCTGTGTTACATCACCAGTAAGAAACCAGTCTACGACGACGCAGGAAGGACCAAGTTTGTTGGCCCCTCACACTTCAACCGGGTATGTAACGAGTGATCATACTGGTAGATCAATTGTAGTGCTCAGAGATAGTGGAGCAGCCCAGTCCCTGATCGTGAAGAGCTCGTTACCCGAGGGAGTAAGTGTGGATGGGAGACCCGAGGTTATCCTGGTTGGGTTTCCGAGAACGCAGTATATCGCCCCCTTAGTGCCAGTACATCTCGACTCGCCTTATTTCAGCGGCACATGTGCGTTGGCAGTAGTCGATACCCTCCCTGTGGCTGGGATTGACGTGGTACTAGCCAACGACTTGGTGACCGATTGGAGCACCAATCATCCCAAGATAGCGGACGAGTCAGCCAGAACAGTACAGTCTGAGGTGTCTACAGGCAATGGTAATGTCCAGGTAAAGACAGACCCGGATTTGAACATATCTAATTTGTCCTCTCACCCGCAGATCGACGATATTCTAGCAGTGTCTCCTGATTCTCTCGACAAGGAACATGAGGTTAAGAAGGCAGAGGTACCTGAGCTAGAAGAGAGGCCTCGTGTGCAGGCACCCACGGATACCAACGAGTCTGGAGCGAAGGCGGATGTGTGCTTGCGGTATGGCAAGTTACAGCATGTAGTGAACCAGCCAGAGATTCCCCAGACGTCAGAGGTATGTGAGGTGTGTTCAAAAGGTCTAGTGCCCTCTTCTGTCCAAGCCAGGCTAGTGGATGGTGCCGGCTATGGACATGACAAGCTCAGGAAACTTATCCCTCGACTTACCAAATGTTTCCTATCGGTATTTTGTTTGATTCTCGTATGTGTTCTCGTTTGTGCTCTCAGTGAGGACCGGTGGACGACCCGACGAATGATGGCTCCCATGAACATCGTGAAGAGGTCCCAGAGATTGGAGATTTGTACTGCAGGTGTTGCAGTTGAAGAAGGGACCTGGAAGGTGATAGTTGATACAGGAGGTACGACATGTGATAATATGAGTGACTGTTTCCGACAGGTTGACACCCCCCGCGTGATTGCTGAACCTCAACACAGCGTTATGCGGAACGTTGGTCGACCTGACGGTGGCAGAGCGAATGCCATCTGCGATGTACGAACAGCCCCGTTGGGACTAGGTGTGGACCTAGTAGGGTATGCTGTAAGTATTGTTTTACCCGCTGTCGCTATCACTCTGAATTATCAGACCCCTGTATTCCAGGTTCCTGTCTCCCTGAAGGACCATCGGACCGGCACCAGAAATGCCGTCTGTGGTCAGCCATCATCGGTGCCACGACATAAGGAAGTGTCGAGTCACCCCAGATCGTGTCTACACCGATCCTTACTCGAGAGGTGTGAGGTTATGCTCCGGATTAACATCTCGGTGGAAACGGTGAAGATATGGAAGATTACACCAGGCAGGACCTTGCCTTCAATCTTCAAGTTCCCGTTGTGCCGGAATTGCCCAGTAGGACAGTTCTGTAGACGAGACAGCCTCACCATTCCAGATTATAATGCATGTGTGTCCATTTGGAGTTGTGTCGTCGTACTAATTTGGTTTGTGTTTCTTTTTATAGAACCCCAAACCAAATTCTTTTTGGTGGGGAGGTGTTACGAACCCGGATCCAGCGTCCGAGCAAGGAGCAGTAACAACTACGCCATCTGTGGGTCAGCTCCCGAAACCCCCGCCAAACGAACGACGACACCGGATGAGGACGGCGAATATCGGCCACAAGGGCCAGTTTCCAGTCCTGTGCAGCTCACAACACAGCCGCTCCTGACCTCTGGTGAGGTGGTGCTCCGACGACAGCGCCATCTATGGACTGGATACGTCAGGTGTTTGCGCCCGAGCCCGTAAGTGTGGTGTTTTAGTGTCCCAGTTATTGATGACGTGTCTGCTTACAGAGCCGACCTGGGACCACTGTGTTGAAGGTGGAGTCAGTCTACCCGAGGCAGCCAGTCTCCATACGGTGAAGTTTGCTGCAGCTGTTGTGACGTCGTCCCCCCGGAAGAACACTGTGGTGTGTTAGCCTGCCAGTGGAGTGGCAGTGAAAGGATTTACCCGGGACCGACTGTTGGAGACGATAATCCACTGGGGTATTGAGGACAGGAGGGTGATTTGTGATATCACACGAGACTCCTGTCTAGGGCGTACCCCTTTTATCGTTCGTGGAGTGGCCGTACCAGCCTTGGTGGCTCAGTACCTGCCAGCAGACCAGCTGGACGTGTGGTTGACGGCCTCCACGACGGTGCCCCCAGTGGACCTGTGTTTTGGCTGACCTGTGGCCAGGGTAGGCTCGGCATTCTCAGAGGACACGTCTTGAGGCCACGAAGAAAGCACCGCGGACTCAGCACCTAGCTTCTTGATCCAGAGTCTTCAGCAGAAGACTAGATTGTGCATGATCCCCTTGTAAAGTGTTAATACCCCTCCCCCTTGTGTACTCTTTTATTCTATATATTTAATCGGTGATGGTGAACATTATAATATTAAGTTCTTAACTTTCTTTCCCTACTCCCTTTAAGTTACTTGCGTCACGGATCTCATCCCTTGATAGCCACTACTGGCTCGGGAACGGATACATATATCTTCCTCGAACAACATCAGAGTGAGAACCCCGTTGCGTCCCGAGAGGGCCGTAACAATGTATTTACAAACAGTAAATACATGTACAAACACACACTCATACATTAGGGGCCTACGGCTGAGTGGACAGCGCTTGGCACACGTAACCCTAGGGACTGGGGATCGATCCCCGGCCATGGCGGAAACAAATGGGCAGAGTTTCTTTCACCCTGATGCCCCTGTTACCTAACATTAAATAGGTACCTGGGAGTTAGACAGCTGTTACGGGCTGCTTCCTTTGAGTGTGTGTACTCACCTAGTTGCACTTACCTAGTTGTGCTTGTGGAGGTTGAGCTCTGGCTCTTTAGTTCCACCTCTCAACTGTCACTCAAATGGTGTACAGGTTCGTGAGCCTATTGGGCTCTATCATATCTACACTTGAAACTGTGTATGGAGTCAACTTCCACCACATCACTGACTAATGCATTCCATTTGTCAACCACTCTGACACTAAAAAGTTCTTTCTAATATCTCTGTGGCTCATTTGGGCACTCAGTTTCTACCTGTGTCCCCTTGTTCGCGTACCAAACGTATTAAACAGTTTATCCTTATTGACCCTGTCAATTCCTCTGAGAATTTTGTAGGTAGTGATTATGTCTTTCCTTACTCTTCTGTCTTCCAGTTCCGTAAGGTGCATTTCCCGCAACCTTTCCTCGTAACTCATGCCTCTTAGTTCTGGAACTAGTCTAGTGGCATAACTCTGAACTTTTTCCAGCTTTGTCTTCTGCTTGACAAGGTACGGGCTCCATGCTAGGGCCGCATACTCCAGGATTGGTCTTACGTATGTAGTATACAAGGTTCTGAATGATTCCTTACACAGGTTCCTGAAGGCTGTTCTGATGTTAGCCAGCCTCGCATATGCCGCAGATGTTATTCTTTTCTTTGTGGGCTACAGGAGACAGGTTTGGTGTGATATCAACTCCTAGATCTTCATTCTGTCCGTTTCATGAAGTACTTCATTTCCTATTCTGTATCCTGTGTCTGGCCTCCTGTTTCCACCGACTAGTTTCATTACTTTGCATTTTCTCGGGTTGAAATTTAGTAGTCATTTGTTGGACGATTCATTCAGTCTGTCTAGGTCATCTTGTAGCCTCCTACTATCTTCCTCTGTTTTAATCCTCCTTATAATTTGTGCATCATCAGCAAATAATGAGAGGAACGATTCTATAGCTTCTGGGAGATCATTTACATATATCAGAAGCAGTATAGGTCCGAGGACTGAATCCCGCGGAACTCCACTGGTGACGTCTCGCCAATTTGAGACCTCACCCCTAACAATGACTCGCTGTCTTCTGTTGCTTAGGTACCCCCTTATCCAATGGAGTACCTTCCCTTTCACTCCTGCCTGCATCTCTAGCTTTTTCACTAGCTTCTTGTGTGGTACTGTGTCAAAGGCTTTCTGGCAATCCCAAAATATGCAGTCTGCCCACCCTTCTCTTTCTTGTCTGAGTTATATTGCCTGGTCGTAGAATTCAATTAATCCTGTGAGGCAGGACTTGCCATCCATGAACTCATGTTGATGCTGTGTAACAAAGTTCCTTCGTCAAGATGTTCTACTAGCTTTTTTCGCACAATCTTATTCATCAGCTTGCATGGTATGCAAGTTAAGAACACTGGCCTGTAGCTCAGTGCCTTCTGTCTATCCTCATTCTTGTATATCGGGACTACATTTGCCGCCTTGCAAATTCTTGGCATTTCCCCTGTTGCCAGTGATTTGTCAACCACTATGGAGAGTGGCATGCACAGTGCTTCTGCTCCTTCCTTTAGTATCCAAGGGGATATTCCATCTGGGGCCTATAGCCTTTGTCACATCCAACTCTAGTAAAAGCTTCCTTACTTCCCCACTGGTATTCTCAAACTCTTCCAGTGGTTCCTGGTTAACTATCCTCTCTCTTATCTCTGGAACTTCTCCTTGGTCTAATGTGAAGACCTCCTGGAATTTCTTATTCAGTTCCTCGCACACTTCCTTGTCGTTTGTAGTGAATCCGTCTGCCCCTATCCTTAATTTCATTACCATGACATATTCATTCCTGAAAATGACAAGGAAAGGAATGACATATTCATTCCTTTACTGTTGTTATTCTCCTGATGTGGCTGTTCACCATTTTAGGTTGAGTCTTTGCTTTGCTTGTGATGTCATTTTTGTATTGCCTTTCTGCCTCTCTTCTCAACCTGACATATTCATTCGTGGCACTCTGGTATCTTTCTCTGTTCTCAAGTGTCCTGTTGTTTCTGTAGTTTCTCCACAATCTTTTACTTTGCTGCTTAGCTAGCCTACATCTCTGATTGAACCATGGGTTTCTCTTCTTCATTTCATTGTTTTCCTTTTTGGACTGGGACAAACTTGTCTGCTGCCTCCTTACATTTCTGCGAGATGTAGTCCATCATGTATTGGGCCGTATTTCCCCTGAGCTCTGTTCCTGTTATATCTGTTAGGAATTTTCTTATCTCCTCATAGTTTCCCTTTCGGAATGCCAGCCTTTTGTTTTCGGTACCCCTCCTCGAGTTCATTAACCCTTCTTCAACCAGATACTCAAACGCCAATACACTGTTGTCACTCATTCATACTGGGGTCTCAAAACCGATTTCCCTTATGTCGGAGTCGTTCAGAGTGAAGACTAGGTCGAGTCTCGCTGGTTCATCGTTTCCTCTCATCTTTATGGGTTCCCTGACATGCTGGGTTAAAACGTTTCTTGTCGTCACCTCCAATAGTTTGGCTCTCCATGTATCTTCACCTCCATGTGGTTCCTTGTTCTCTCAGTCTATCCTTTCGTGATTGAAGTCCCTCATGATGAGCAGATGGGATCTATTTCTACAGGTAGGATGTATTTCTATTTCTATTTCTTTCTCTCAATTATAGAGTTAACTGCCATGTTGTTGTTGTCATACTTGCCTGGGTTTTCTGTCAATTGGTGGAGGGTTATAAATCACTGCTACTACTACTCTTGGTCCTCCCATTGTCGTGGTGCCTGTTATGTAGCCTCTGAATCCTTCACAGCCCAGGATAACCATCTCTTTGAAACTCCATTCCTTTCTTATTAGTAGGGCCTCTCCACCTCCTACCCTTCCTTCCCTCTCTTTCAGTGTAGTCCTAGTGTACAGTGTAGTCCTGGGGAAACACTACATTCATTATGATTCAGAGAGTTTTGTTTCTGTGAGTCCGATTACATCTGGGTTCACTTCTTGTGCTCTTTCCCTTAGTTCACTGGCCTTGCTTGTAATCCTATCTATGTTCGAGTACATCACCCTGAAACTGACGCTTCTGTCCTTTCTCAGATCCTGTTGGTTCCCCTGAAGTTGGTGAACAGGGAGGGTCCGGGATGGGAAGGCCTAGGAAGGGGGGCCCGGGCCGATCTGGGGTGTGCGGGGCCTGGGATGATGGAACAGGGAGGGTGGTGGAGGAAGGAGGGCTTGGGGGTGTTGGGGAGAAAATAGGGCTTGGGGGGTGGGGGGGAGGAGAGGGGGAAGGGTTGGTAGGGTGGATGAGAGGGGGTGGCTTGAAGGGGTGGGTGAGAGGGGGTGGCTTGAAGGGGTAGGTGAGAGGGGGGACTTGGGTGCAGAAGATAAAAGAGGGCTTTGATGGGGGAGGTTGGGGGAAAAAGGAGGGCTGAGGTGGATGAGGAAGAAGGGAGGAATTAGGCGGGGTTGGGGATACAAGATGGTTTGAGGGTTGGTGAGTACAACTAGGTGAGTACACGCACACACACACACACACACACACACACACACACACACACACACACACACACACACACACACACACACATACACACATCGGGGCCTCGTAGCCTGGTGGATAGCGCACAGGACTCGTAATTCTGTGGCGCGGGTTCGATTCCCGCACGAGGCAGAAACAAATGGGCAAAGTTTCTTTCACCCTAAGTGCCCCTGTTACCTAGCAGTAAATAGGTACCTGGGAGTTAGTCAGCTGTCACGGGCTGCTTCCTGGGGTGTGTGTGTGTGTGTGTGTGGTGTGGGGGAAAAAAAAAAGTAGTTAGTACGTTAGTAGGTAGTTAGTAAACAGTTGATTGACAGTTGAGAGGCGGGCCGAAAGAGCAAAGCTCAACCCCCGCAAAAACACAACTAGTAAACACAACTAGTAAACACACACACACACACCAACCATCCATACACACATTGTGTGAT
>NW_025562522.1:60000-62500 GCF_020424385.1 Procambarus clarkii | reverse complement strand
TTGTTTTAGATTTTGAATAAATTATTTAGTTAGTAAATTGCATTTTTATTATTTCCATTTCATGTTTTATTGTTCATTGTCCTTGACACGTGGTTTCCACGAGGCCGAGTTTTGGTTGGGCCGCAAAGCCTAACACAGATTAAGAGTTCAGTTATCCCTTTGTTTGTTAATATTACCCACACTTAACGTAGATTCATCCCTCCTAGTCCAACTAACTGGGGATCAAGCCCCAAGGTTTATTGAGAGCATAATCGGTCCAGACCTCGGTTATTGCTCTCAGTCTTAATGGTCTGGTGGTGGCGGCGTAAGGAGATTGTAGAGTTTGCTAGGGGTCTGGTTCCATGGCATATAGGCTGTAGAATCTTAGCCAGTCAAAACGGCTTAATACCACGAGGCGTGGGATTCGGCTAGAGTAGTAGCTCTGGGGCCCCTTGGATTGAAGAGAGAATAAATCAGAATACGGGTAGAGGTAAAGGGTGAAAAGGAGAGAGAGAGAGAACGATAACCCCCCCCCCCCTGTGTTACACTTGCGAGGGTTGAGCTCTGCTCTTTCGGCCTGCCCCTCAACTGTCAATCAATCAACTGTTACTACCTGCTAACTTTCGCCCCCCCCTCCCACACACAGGAAGCAGCCTGTAACAGGTGTCTAACACCCAGGTACCTATTTACTGCTAGGTAACAGGGGCATTCAGGGTGAAAGAAACTTTGCTCATTTGTTTCTTCCTGGTCCGGGAATCGAACCCGGGCCACAGAATTACGAGTCCTGCGCGCTGTCCGCTCAGCTACTAGACTTCCCTGTGAGTGTGTGTGTACTCACTAATTTGTACTCACCTATTTGTGTCTGCAGGATCGAGCATTGACTCTTGGATCCCGCCTTTCGAGCATCGGTTGTTTACAGCAATGACTCCGGTCATATTTCCCTATCGTACCTAGTTTTAAAATTATGAATAGTGTTTGCTTCCACAACCTGTTCCTGAAGTGCATTCCATTTCCCCACTACTCTCACGCTAAAAGAAAACTGCCTAACATCTCTGTGACTCATCTGAGTTTCTAGCTTCCACCCATGTCCCTTCGTTCTGTTACTATTCCATGTGAACATTTCATCTATGTTCACTGTCAATCCCCCTGAGTATTTTATATGTTCCTATCATATCCCCCCTCTCCCTTCTTTTTTCTAGTGTCGTAAGACACAGTTCCTTCAGGCGCTTCTCATACCCCATCCCTTGTAACTCTAGGACGAGTCGCGTTGCAAACTTCTGAACATTTTCCCGTTTCCTTATATGCTTCTTCAGATGGGGACTCCATGATGAGGCGGCATACTCTAAGACTGGCCTCACGTAGGCAGTGTAAAGCGCCCTGAATGCCTCCTTACTTAGGTTTCTGAATGATGTTCCAACTTTTGCCAGAGTAGAGTACACTGCTGTCGTTATCTTATTTATATGTGCCTCGGGAGATAGATTAGGTGTTACGTCCACTCCCAGGTCTTTTCTCACGTCGTCACAGGTAGGCAGTTCCCCTTCATTTTGGACTGTCCCTTTGGTCTCCTATCACCTAGTCCCATTTTCATAACTTTACATTTGCTCGTGTTGAACTCCAGTAGCCATTTCTCTGACAATCTCTGCAACCTATTCAGGTCCTCTCGGAGAATCCTGCAATTCTCATCTGTCGCAACTCTTCTCATCAACTTTGCGTCATCCGTGAACATCAGCACGTAGGACTGTAGTCCTGTAAATATGTCGTTAACATATATTAGAAATAGAATTGGTCCCAGCACCGATCCTTGAGGTACTCCACTCGTTACTGTTCACCAGTCCGACTTCTCGCCCCTTACCGTAACTCTTTGGCTCCTTCCCGTTACGTAGTTCCTTATCCATGCTAGGGCCTTTCGTCCCACTCCCGCCTGCCTCTCGAGTTTGAACAGCAGTCTCTTGTGCGGTACTGTATCAAAGGCTTTTTGGCAGTACAGAAATACGCAGTCTGCCCAGCCTTCTCTGTCCTGTCTTATCATCGTTATTTTATCATAGAATTCCAAAAGATTTGTTAGGCACGATCTCCCTTTCCAGAATCCATGTTGATGTTTGTTCACAAACCCAACGTTCTCCAGGTGTGCAACTAATCGTAGCCTAATTATTCTTTCAAGTATTTTACAGGGGATGCTTGTCAGTGATACAGGTCTATAGTTAAGTGCCTCCTCCCTATCGCCTTTCTTGAAAATCGGTACAACTTTTGCCCTCTTCCAGCAATTGGGCAGTTCTCCCGATATAAGTGATTCATTAAAGATCCTTGCCAGAGGCACTCTGAGGGCCTGCGCTGCCTCTTTTAGTATCCACGGTGATACTTTGTCTTTTCCAACCGCTTTAGTTGCATCCAGTGTTGTTAACTGTTTCATTACCTCCTCTGCTGTCACCTCTATATCTGATAGTCTTTCATCTAGGGTAATCTCTTCTAACAATGGGAGCTGCTCAGGCTCGGTTGTGAACACTCCGTGGAGACTGACATT
>NW_025562522.1:0-55000 GCF_020424385.1 Procambarus clarkii | reverse complement strand
AATCAATAACTCAATTAAACAGGCAAAATTCGATGTTTCCTGATGCCTTAACTTACTATAAGAAATATATTGACTTTGTATACTTCAATCCCTACACAATCTTCACATATTTTTATTTACGAAGATTGTATTCCTAATTCTGACAGTGTTCACTAACATATTTCATGAGAGACAAGGTGGACAAAGCCGCTGGATACATACAGTTCTTGACAAGGGTGCGGGACATGTGGTACGTATTGGTCAGCACTTTGGCCAGTTCACACTTTGTGTACACCTTTCCCGAGGACGTCCCCACCAGGGCGGCCACCACCACCAGCGTCACACACGACCACATCATCCTGGGGAAGGGAGACAGTGTATATATGTGTGTGTGTGTGTGTGTGTGTGTGTGTGTGTGTGTGTGTGTGTGTGTGTGTGTGGTGTGTGTGTGTGTGAGAGAGAGAGAGAGAGAGAGAGAGAGAGAGAGAGAGAGAGAGAGAGAGAGAATGAGAGAAGTCTCCATTGAGATTACTCTCTGCTCCATTAAGTAGGGTAGTCCTCAATGAAGCAGAATCCGAAAGTCACTCAACTGGTGCCATCGTTCCACAAGATAGTGTCTTTGGCACTCTGCTGTGGAATGTCTATTTAAAAAAATCTACTTCATCTCATTCCTGAATCTCAAACCTATGCTGATGACTGCACTCTGACATGAATATATGGAAAAGGAGAAATGCCAACTGCTATAAGACTCATCAATCACCAGTTTTCATCAATTTCTACCTGGGGTGGGAGTTGGCAGGTCACATTTGCGGCTGAGAAAACACAGAATAGCTAGACTACACACTGCAAATCAGATAGATATTCAAAATAATGGAAAAAAACTAGTGTTCAGCGATGAAACTGACATATTGGGAATAAAGTTTGACAATGAAGAGCCACGTGTTTAACCTAGCCAAAAAGGCAGTCAGTACAGCTCTACGGTGCATCTCACACCTTCTTGACAGCAGGGGCTGCAAAACCTTATATGATGCACAAGTTCGCTCTCATTTAGGGTAAGCAGCCCTCTTCTGGATTGCCTGCCCTCCAGCACTCATCAGAATGTTGGACAAAGTGGAGAGCTGTGCATGAAGGCTGATCTCTAGTCTTGATCAAGTCTGGTGGGAACGGTCTGAACACCAGAGCCTGCAACACCGTCACGACGTTGGTGGTCTTACTGTTATGTTCAAGGCTATAACAATTCTTAAAGTTCCATTCCTGGCCAAACATCGTGAACAACTACTATAGTTGGCACCCGTAGCACTATCATCTCAACCTTCAACAGTCTCATGCTGAAACTGTCTTTCTCAAGAACATCACACCATCAGCGATTACTCATTCCTAGGATGACTCGAATTTGGAACTTGTTCTATCTGGAGGCTTATTAAGGCCCCATAAAGCTCTAACCAAACAGCAAGGCTACTTAAGTCCTATGAACCTTTGGACGGTTATTAAGATCACACAATAGCTAACTGAACAACCAACACGTATACTTTACACCAATCAACCTCTGGAAGGTTATTAAGTCCACCACAACAGCTTACTGACCAACCAGCAAGTATACTTAAATCCTGAACAAAGTCCACGACTAAAGTAAACATCGTGTATATTGAGAAGTAGGGTACACTTTTCAGTGTATATATCGTGGAGTTTTGATACCATAGTGCTGACGCTCACAGATATCAATCCCAGCGGATTAATTCCGTGCCATTGTATGCTGACTTTATTGGCTTGAATATGCCTAATTAATGCAATAATTACTAAAGCTTACATGTTCAACAATGGCATAGAGTAGTTTCGACAACGTTAAATGATGAACTCAACACACCCAGAGTAAATCATTAACAATTAACACACCCACATAGTAACTACTGAACAATGTAGTAACATGACTAACCTCATCTCTGACCAGCGGGAGCGACACGTCCACACACCTCGGAGTCTCCAGGCCGACTATCCTGAGCCTGGCTCCATGCTGACATATATACCCGCGCTCACCTAATGCGTCATATTTCCAGCGGAAGCCATCAAGCAACTTTGCATCACATAAGTGGAGGTTCAAGTCTCAGGCACGGCTCTTGGGATCTCCAAGTATTTTAAAATGCAACCTGGAGACTGTTATGGTATATATCTATAATGCAAGAGAGATGTCTGTCTCTTTTTCTCTGTCCAAAGTTGAAGGCCAGACGCTCGAGGTTAGACTTGCCCAAACTTGGAGTGGGAATTGTCTGGGGTACGGAATTATTATAAGCTGGTTACAGATGCAAATCCTCAGAGAGTTCCTCTTCGCCGACGACGCAGCAATCACCACACACACAGCAGAAGGCCTGCAGCAGCTACTCAACCGCTTTGCCGCAGCCTGTTCCGCATTCGGCCTGACAGTCAGCCTGAAGAAGACACAGGTGATAGAACAAGACGCCAATGAGCTACCCTGTATAAATATAGCAGACTATGTGCTGGAGGCAGTTCACGAGTTTGTGTACCTGGGCTCCACAATCTCAGACGCCCTTTCCCTGGACACGGAGCTCAACAGGCGTATCGAAAAGGCTAAAACAACACTGGCCAGGCTCACAAAGCGCGTTTGGGAAAATACCAAACTGACAGTGCACACCAAGGCACAAGTCTCCTGGACCCTGCGCTCTCGCCAGGAGAGACGGCTCAATACCTTTCACATGCGGAACCTGAGATGCATCCTTGACACCACGTGGAAAGACCACGTCACCAACAACACAGTACTTGAGAGAACAGGAGTCCCTTCAATGTTCACTCTCCTGAAGCAGACACACATGCGATGGCTGGGACATGTCACACGCATGGTCGATGGCCGCATACCGAAGGACCTCTTGTATGGAGAACTGGCATCAGGAAGGAGACCCACTGGAAGACCTCAGCTGCGTTTCAAAGATGCCAACAAACGCGACCTCAAGCATATGAACATCGACATCAACACCTGGGAGGCAGCAGCTGTGGACAGATCTGCCTGGAGATGTAAAGTGCAGAAGGGACTCCAGCAATTCGAGGATGAACTGAAGAGGCAGGCGGAGGATAATAGACTTCAGAGGAGGTCTCGACCACTGTCAGACGCACCCGCTTCGGTGTTTATCTGCGCTCGCTGCATTCGAGACTGTCATTCTCGGGTTGGCGTTCACAGCCACAGCAGGCGCTGCATCCAACTAGTCTACAACAACTAGACACCCAGGGCACAACTCCATAACCCCACGGGATTGACGGATGCCTACTACTACTACTACATATTATATATATATTTTATATATATATATATATATATATATATATATATATATATATATATATATATATATATATATATATATATATATATATATTTTATATATATATATATATATTATATATATATATATATATATTTTATATATATATATATATATTATATATATATATATATATTTTATATATATATATATATATATATTTTATATATATATATATATATTTTTATATATATATATATATTTATATATATATATATATTTTATATATATATATATATATTTTATATATATATATATATATATTTTATATATATATATATATATTTTATATATATATATATATATATATTATATATATATATATATATATATATATATATATATATATATATATATATATATATATATATTATATATATATATTTTTATATATATATATATTATATATATATATTATATATATATATATATATATATATATATATATATATATATATATAATATTGCACCTAGTAGCCAGAACGTCGTACTCGGCCTACTATGCAAGGCCCATTTGCCTAATAAGCCAAGTTTTCCTGAATTTATATATTTTTCAATATTTTTTCTTATGAAGTGATAAAGCTCTCCATTTCATTATGTACGAGATATTTTTTTTTAAATTTGAATTAAAACTAACGTAGATATATGTTCTACCTACTGTGCAAATCGGGCCTTGCACAGTAGGCCGAGAAGTGCGTTCGGGCTACTAGGTACGACATATATATTTATATATATATATATATATATATATATATATATATATATATATATATATATATATATATATATATATATATATATATATATATATATTAGTATATTTTGGTAGCAGTCTTTCCTGTAGACATATATTATTAAATATGACCGAAAAAGTAAGATTAATAATTCTAACACGAATTTTCTCAATCTTTCGTACATTTCACTGTTGGAGGTAAATCAAAAATCAATTCTCCAAAATTCATTTTTATTTCTAGTCTGACGCGACACGAGCGCGTTTCGTAAAACTTATTACATTTTCAAAGACTTTAGTTTACAAATACACAACTGAATAGAACTTACGCATCTCCGATTTTATATCTACATTTGAGTGAGGTGGATGGGGTGAGGTGGCATTAATAGGGTATTAATTTCATCAACACAAGACAGAACAAGAGATGGCATTAATAGGGTATTAATTTCATCAACACAAGACAGAACAAGAGGTGTCATCAATAGGGTATTAATTTCATCAACACAAAACAGAACACGAAACAATGGGTATTGAATAGAAGTGTTTGTAGAAAGCCTATTGGTCCATATTTCTTGATGCTTCTATATTGGAGCGGAGTCTTGAGGTGGGTAGAATATAATTGTGCATTAATTGGCTGTTGATTGCTGGTGTTGACTTCTTGATGTGTAGTGCCTCGCAAACGTCAAGCCGCCTGCTATCGCTGTATCTATCGATGATTTCTGTGTTGTTTACTAGGAACATATAATCTCTTCCCACAACCAAACCATCGCCAGAGAAATCCTAGTAAACAACACAGAAATCATCGATAGATACAGCGATAGCAGGCGGCTTGACGTTTGCGAAGCACTATACATCAAGAAGTCAACACCAGCAATCAACAGCCAATTAATGCACAATTATATTCTACCCACCTCAAGACTCCGCTCCAATATAGAAGCATCAAGAAATATGGACCAATAGGCTTTCTACAAACACTTTTATTCAATACCCATTGTTTCGTGTTCTGTCTTGTGTTGATGAAATTAATACCCTATTAATGCCACCTCACCCCATCCACCTCACTCAAGTGTAGATATAAAATCGGAGATGCGTAAGTTCTATTCAGTTGTGTATTTGTAAACTAAAGTCTTTGAAAATGTAATAAGTTTTACGAAACGCGCTCGTGTCGCGTCAGACTAGAAATAAAAATGAATTTTGGAGAATTGATTTTTGATTTACCTCCAACAGTGAAAAGAAATGTACGAAAGATTGAGAAAATTCGTGTTAGAATTATTAATCTTACTTTTTCGGTCATATTTAATAATATATATATATATATATATATATATATATATATATATATATATATATATATATATATATATATATGTCGTACCTAGTAGCCAGAACGCCCTTCTCAGCCTACTATGCAAGGCCCGATTTGCCTAATAAGCCAAGTTTTCATGAATTATTATATTTTCTCTAATTTTTTTCTTGTGAAATGATAAAGCTACCCATTTCATTATGTATGAAGTCAATTTTTCTTATTGGAGTTAAAATTAACGTAGATATATGACCGAACCTAACCAACCCTACCTAACCTAACCTAACCTATCTCTATAGGTTAGGTTAGGTTAGGTAGCCGAAAAAGTTAGGTTAGGTTAGGTTAGGTAGGTTAGGTAGTCGAAAAACAATTAATTTATGAAAACTTGGCTTATTAGGCAAATCGGGCCTTGCATAGTAGGCTGAGAAGTGCGTTCTGGCTACTAGGTACGACATATATATATATATATATATATATATATATATATATATATATATATATATATATATATATATATATATTACATATATATGTATATAGGGATGCATTTTACAAGGTCACTCCTTACATTCTCTCAGACTAGTTTACCATTTTTAGCACTCCCTTATATTTTCTTTGGGTGAGGTGGTAAAGAACAAGTGGATAAATTGCATAACATAGTGAATATTGAAAGGGTATTAAATGTGGCAACATGGGCAGCTCATGTGCTTTTGGCTGCTTGTGTTCCTAAGGCGGGGTCATTTGATCCTATCTTTGCATTGGCTCGGGGTCTTGAAACGGGTAGAATGTTATTATGTTAACTGGTTGTTGATTGCTGGCTTTTAATGTTTTATGTGTAGTGCCTCGCTGATGTCCAGTCTTCTGTTTTCGTTATACCTGTCGATTATTTCAGTGTTGCTTGTTAAGATGTCTCTGGTGATGGTCTGCTTGTGTGAAGAAATTCTATGCTCCTTAACGGAGCCCTGTTGCTTTTTTGCATTTTTAATCGCCTAGAGAGAGACTCGTCTCTCTCTAATATATACGTCTTTATATACAGGCAAGACGTTGTTGTCTTGCCTGTATACTAAGATCTTTGGGGCTGACAGTCCCGAAGTGGGCATGTAATTGCATAGACTATATTGGTTTCTCTTAAGGTGTTCTGCTTTGTGTCTGGAGAGTTCTTCACAAGTAAGTTGGCCGTCATTTTTTTTTTAATATATTCTTAGTTGTATCGTTTGATTGGTATCTGTGGGGGGGGGGGGGGTTAACATTCCTATCAATAATATCTTTAAGGACTCTTTCCTCCATATCATAAGTCGCGGAAAAAAATCCAGTAAAATAATTTGATTGGGAAGTACGGGTGTTGTGCTGAATGCTTCTTCATAGGTTGCTTGGCGTGTCACCTTTCTTTTAATGACGCCTTCAACATAACTGTTAGAAAAGCCATTATTGACCAGGATCTGCCTTGCTCTAGTTAGTTCCTCGTCGACCTGCTTCCAGTTAGAGCTGTGAGAGCTCCGTCGACGTAGGCGTTGACAATACTTGTACCTCTCCGGGCAGTCACTGTTAGCATTAAGGCACATTAAGGCACATTCCTATTTTCGTTTCCTAAGTGTAGACTGCAATATGAAAGCCTCAATTCCTTTCCTCGACTGTTACATCTAGAAAAGGCAGCTTCGCATCACTCTCCTTCTCGCAAGTGAAACCTAACATCGAATGACGTTTGCAGCAGTTGAAGGAGGCATTCGACCAAAATTCGGTGTTAATGACAGCCGACGCGTGAGAGGAGAGGTGGGTATTAGAGAAGAGAAAAGCTGGAAGAGAGAAGCTGAAGTAGGAGAAAAGTATCCGGGCTGGACTGAACTGCTCCACTGCTTCACTGATCAATGGTGCAAGTAGTATTTTTTGCGGAATTTCTTTCTTTCATCATCATTGCTCTTTCTTGATGTTTGTAAGTTATCAATGAGCAGTTCTTATGCTTGTCCTTCGTGGGTTTTTGTTTCAGACATTGACATTGCTGTGGTGTTGTTAACGTCTTGGTCACTGTTAGTTCAAGATGGTGGTTGTTCTGAGTGATCAGGTGTGACCTCAAGAGTTATTTGGGTTTCTGAGTGTGAGAGTTACTGAGCAGGTCCCGTCCACTTGCTGAGTGTGAGGTTATGAGTCCCTGCCACTTGTTGAGTGTGAGGTTATGAGTCCCTGCCACTTGCTGAGTGGGAGGTTATGAGTCCCTGCCACTTGTTGAGTGTGAGGTTATGAGTCCCTGCCACTTGTTGAGTGTGAGGTTATGAGTCCCTGTCACTTGCTGAGTGTGAGGTTATGAGTCCCCGCCACTTGTTGAGTGTGAGGTTATGAGTCCCTGCCACTTGTTGAGTGTGAGGTTATGAGTCCCTGCCACTTGTTGAGTGTGAGGTTATGAGTCCCTGCCACTTGTTGAGTGTGAGGTTATGAGTCCCTGCCACTTGTTGAGTGTGAGGTTATGAGTCCCTGCCACTTGTTGAGTGTGAGGTTATGAGTCGCTGTCACTTGCTGAGTGTGAGGTTATGAGTCGCTGTCACTTGCTGAGTGTGAGGTTATGAGTCCCTGCCACTTGTTGAGTGTGAGGTTATGAGTCCCTGTCACTTGCTGAGTGTGAGGTTATGAGTCCATGCTACTTGCTAAGTGTGATGTTACGAGTCCCTGCCACTTGCTGAGTGTGAGGCCATCTTCACACTTCCTTACACATCTCTGCTCACCGGAGAAGACTTCAGTGTTGGTCAATACTTTACACTGAGGAAAATCCTCACGTATGAATTTTTCGTTTCTAATATTGTATAGATAATTGTCAATGGGACGTCCATGTCCACAATGTGGAATTTTGTACTGGGTGTATAAGTGTGAGTTAGGTTCGTGTAAGTGGTTCATAAGTGGGTGTGAGGGCGTGAAGAGGTGTATTAGTGTGGGTATTTGAGTGTGTACGTCTGGATTATTTATGAGTATATATTAAATGTTAAGAAAGTGTTAAGATGTCTGAAGGTATTTGCTATTGTGTACATGGGGGCTTAAGGTTCATTACCCCAGACGACCCCTAACTTCCTCATGACCCCAGGCAACGTTCATGTTCCTCGTAACCTCAAACAACCCAAGCTTCCTCCTGACCAATGACATCTCTTCACTAAGAGTTACCAGGGAGTAAATAGCCGACCGTTGACCCGTCACATGCCTTATCAATCTCCTCAACCTGTTTACCGCTGTCCGGTTTGTTAACAGTTAAGGCAACTGACCTCGCCCGTCACTGCCTCCCTCTGAGGGCCTCCCCCAGTACCCCTCCAGCCCCGAGAGCCTCCCCCAGTACCCCTCCAGCCCCGAGAGCCTCCCCCAGTACCCCTCCAGCCTCCCCAAGTACAACCCCAGCCCCGAGAGCCTTCCCCAGTACCCCCTCCAGCCCCGAGAGCCTTCCCCAGTACCCCTCCAGCCCCGAGAGACTCCCCAAGTACAACCCCAGCCCCGAGAGCCTTCCCCAGTACCCCTCCAGCCCGAGAGCATCCCCCAGTACCCCCTCCAGCCCCGAGAGACTCCCCAAGTACAACCCCAGCCCCTCCAGCCTTCCCCAGTACCCCTCCAGCCCCGAGAGCCTTCCCCAGTACCCCTCCAGCCCCGAGAGCCTTCCCCAGTACCCCCTCCAGCCCCGAGAGCCTCCCCAAGTACAACCCCAGCCCCGAGAGCCTTCCCCAGTACCCCTCCAGCCCCGAGAGCCTCCCCCATTACCCCTCCAGCCCCGAGAGCCTTCCCCAGTACCCCTCCAGCCCCGAGAGCCTTCCCCAGTATCCCTCCAGCCCCGAGAACCTCCCCCAGTACCCCTCCAGCCCCGAGAGCCTCCCCCAGTACCCCTCCAGCCCCGAGAGCCTCCCCCAGTACCCCTCCAGCCCCGAGTGCCTCCCCCAGTACCCCCTTCCAGCCCCGAGAGCCTCCTCCAGTACCTCTCCAGCCCCGAGAGCCTCCCCCAGTACCTCTCCAGCCCCGAGAGCCTCCCCCAGTACCTCTCAAGCCCCGAGAGCCTCCCCCAGTACAACCCCAGCCCCGAGAGCCTGCTCCAGTACCCCTCCAGCCCCAAGAGCCTCCCCCAGTACCCCTCCAGCCCCGAGAGCCTCCCCCAGTACCTCTCCAGCCCCGAGAGCCCCCCCCAGTACCCCTCCAGCCCCGAGAGCCTCCCCCAGTACGCCTCCAGCCCCGAGAGCCTCCCCCAGTACAACGCCAGCCCCGAGAGCCTCCCCCAGTACCCCTCCAGCCCCGAGAGCCTCCCCCAGTACCCCTCCAGCCCCGAGAGCCTCCCCCAGTACCTCTCCAGCCCCGAGAGCCTCCCCCAGTACAACCCCAGCCCCGAGAGCCTCCTCCAGTACCCCTCCAGCCCCAAGAGCCTCCCCCAGTACCCCTCCAACCCCGAGAGCCTCCCCCAGTACCCCTCCAGCCCCGAGAGCCTCCCCGAGTACCCCTCCAGCCCCGAGAGCCTCCCCCAGTACCCCTCCAGCCCTGAGAGCCTCCCCCAGTACAACCCCAGCCCCGAGAGCCTCCCCCAGTACCCCTCCAGCCCCGAGAGCCTCCCCCAGTACCTCTCCAGCCCCGAGAGCCTCCACCAGTACCCCTCCAACCCCGAGAGCCTCCCCCAGTACAACCCCAGCTCCGAGAGCCACCCCCAGTACAACCCCAGCTCCGAGAGCCTCGCCAGTAGAACCCCAGCTCCGAGAGCCTCCCCTAGTACAACCCCAGCTCCGAGAGCCTCCCCCAGCACAACCCCAGCTCCGAGAGCCTCACCCAGTACAACCCCAGCCCCGAGAGCCTTCCCCAGTACAACCCTAGCTCCGAGAGCCTCGCCAGTAGAACCCCAGCTCCGAGAGCCTCCCCCAGTACAACCCCAGCTCCGAGAGCCTCCCCTAGTACAACCCCAGCTCCGAGAGCCTCCCCCAGCACAACCCCAGCTCCGAGAGCCTCCCCCAGTATAATCCCAGCCCCGAGAGCCTCCCCCAGTACAACCCCAGCTCCGAGAGCCTCCCCAGTACAACCCCAGCTCCGAGAGCCTCCCCCAGTACAACCCCAGCTCCGAGAGCCTCCCCCAGTACAATCCCAGCTCCGAGAGCCTCCCCCAGTACAACCCCAGCTCCGAGAGCCTCCCCCAGTACAACCCCAGCTCCGAGAGCTTCCCCCAGTACAACCCCAGCTCCGAGAGCCTCCCCCAGTACAACCCCAGCTCCGAGAGCCTCCCCCAATACAACACCAGCTCCGAGAGCCTCACCCAGTACAACCCCAGCTCCGAGAGCCTCACCCAGTACAACCCCAGCCGGCCGAGAGCCTCCCCCAGTAACACCCCAGCTCCGAGAGCCTCCCCCAGTACAACCCCAGCCCCGAGAGCCTCTTCCAGTACAACCCCAGCTCCGAGAGCCTCCCCCAGTACAACCCCAGCCCCGAGAGCCTCCCCAGTGCAACCCCAGCTCCGAGAGCCGCACCCAGTACAACCCCAGATCCGAGAGCCGCACCCAGTACAACCCCAGCTCCGAGAGCCTCCCCCAGTACAACCCCAGCTCCGAGAGCCTCCCCCAGTACAACCCCAGCTCCGAGAGCCTCCCCCAGTACAACCCCAGCTCCGAGAGCCTCCCCCAGTACAACTCCAGCTCCGAGAGCCTCCCCCAGTACAACCCCAGCTCCGAGAGCCTCCCCCAGTACAACCCCAGCTCCCAGAGCCTTCCCCAGTATCCCTCCAGCCCCGAGAGCCTCCCCCTGTACCCCCTCCAGCCCCGAGAGACTCCCCAAGTACAACCCCAGCCCCGAGAGCCTTCCCCAGTACCCCTCCAGCCCCGAGAGCCTCCCCCAGTTCCCCCTCCAGCCCCGAGAGACTCCCCAAGTACAACCCCAGCCCCGAGAGCCTTCCCCAGTACCCCTCCAGCCCCGAGAGCTTTCCCCAGTACCCCTCCAGCCCCGAGAGCCTCCCCCAGTACCCCCTCCAGCCCCGAGAGCCTCCCCAAGTACAACCCCAGCCCCGAGTGCCTTCCCCAGTACCTCTCCAGCCCCGAGAGCCTTCCCCAATACCCCTCCAGCCCCGAGAGCCTCCCCCAGTACCCCCTCCAGCCCCGAGAGCCTCCCCAAGTACAACCCCAGCCCCGAGAGCCTTCCCCAGTACCCCTCCAGCCCCGAGAGCCTCCCCCAGTACCCCTCCAGCCCCGAGAACCTCCCCCAGTACCCCTCTAGCCCCGAGAGCCTCCCCCAGTACCCCTCCAGGCCCGAGAGCCTCCCCCAATACCCCTCCAGCCCCGAGAGCCTCCCCCAGTACCCCCTTCCAGCCCCGAGAGCTTCCTCCAGTACCTCTCCAGCCCCGAGAGCCTCCCCCAGTACCTCTCCAGCCCCGAGAGCCTCCCCCAGTACCTCTCCAGCCCCGAGAGCCTCCCCCAGTACAACCCCAGCCCCGAGAGCCTCCTCCAGTACCCCTCCAGCCCCAAGAGCCTCCCCCAGTACCCCTCCAGCCCCGAGAGCCTCCCCCAGTACCTCTCCAGCCCCGAGAGCCCCCCCCCAGTACCCCTCCAGCCCCGAGAGCCTCCCCCAGTACGCCTCCAGCCCCGAGAGCCTCCCCCAGTACAACCCCAGCCCCGAGAGCCTCCCCCAGTACCCCTCCAGCCCCGAGAGCCTCCCCCAGTACCCCTCCAGCCCCGAGAGCCTCCCCCAGTACCCCTCCAGCCCCGAGAGCCTCCCCCAGTACCTCTCCAGCCCCGAGAGCCTCCCCCAGTACAACCCCAGCCCCGAGAGCCTCCTCCAGTACCCCTCCTGCCCCAAGAGCCTCCCCCAGTACCCCTCCAGCCCCGAGAGCCTCCCCCAGTACCTCTCCAGCCCCGAGAGCCTCCCCCAGTACCCCTCCAGCCCCGAGAGCCTCCCCCAGTTCCCCTCCAGCCCCGAGAGCCTCCCCCAGTACCCCTCCAGCCCCGAGAGCCTCCCCCAGTACAGCCTCAGCTCCGAGAGCCTCCCCCAGTACCCCTCCAGCCCCGAGAGCCTCCCCCAGTACCTCTCCAGCCCCGAGAGCCTCCTCCAGTACCCCTCCAGCCCCGAGAGCCTCCCCCAGTACAACCCCAGCTCCGAGAGCCTCCCCCAGTACAACCCCAGCTCTGAGAGCCTCCCCCAGTACAACCCCAGCCCCGAGAGCCTCCCCCAGTACAACCCTAGCTCCGAGAGCCTCGCCCGTAGAACCCCAGCCCCGAGAGCCTCCCCCAGTACAACCCCAGCTTCGAGAGCCTCCCCTAGTACAACCCCAGCTCCGAGAGCCTCCCCCAGCACAACCCCAGCTCCGAGAGCCTCCCCCAGTACAATCCCAGCCCCGAGAGCCTCCCCCAGTACAACCCCAGCTCCGAGAGCCTCCCCAGTACAACCCCAGCTCCGAGAGCCTCCCCAGTACAACCCCAGCTCCGAGAGCCTCCCCCAGTACAACCCCAGCTCCGAGAGCCTCCCCCAGTACAACCCCAGCTCCGAGAGCCTCCCCCAGTACAACCCCAGCTCCGAGAGCCTCACCCAGTACAACCCCAGCTCCGAGAGCCTCCCCCAGTACAACCCCAGCTCCGAGAGCCTCACCCAGTACAACCCCAGCTCCGAGAGCCTCACCCAGTACAACCCCAGCTCCGAGAGCCTCCCCCAGTACAACCCCAGCTCCGAGAGCCTCACCCAGTACAACCCCAGCCCCGAGAGCCTCCCCCAGTACAACCCCAGCTCCGAGAGCCTCCCCCAGTACAACCCCAGCTCCGAGAGCCTCTTCCAGTACAACCCCAGCTACGAGAGCCTCCCCCAGTACAACCCCAGCCCCGAGAGCCTCCCCAGTACAACCCCAGCTCCGAAAGCCGCACCCAGTACAACCCCAGCTCCGAGAGCCGCACCCAGTACAACCCCAGCTCCGAGAGCCTCCCTCAGTACAACCCCAGCTCCGAGAGCCTCCCCCAGTACAACCCCAGCTCCGAGAGCCTCCCCCAGTACAACCCCAGCTCCGAGAGCCTCCCCCAGTACAACCCCAGCTCCGAGAGCCTCCCCCAGTACAACCCCAGCTCCGAGAGCCTCCCCCAGTACAACCCCAGCTCCGAGAGCCTCCCCCAGTACAACCCCAGCTCCGAGAGCCTCCCCCCAGTACAACCCCAGCTCCGAGAGCCTCCCCCCAGTACAACCCCAGCTCCGAGAGCCTCACCCAGTACAACCCCAGCTCCGAGAGCCTCCCCCAGTACAACCCCAGCTCCGAGAGCCTCCCCCAGTACAACCCCAGCTCCGAGAGCCTCCCCCAGTACAACCCCAGCTCCGAGAGCCTCACCCAGTACAACCCCAGCCCCGAGAGCCTCCCCCAGTACAACCCCAGCTCCGAGAGCCTCCCCCAGTACAACCCCAGCTCCGAGAGCCTCCCCCAGTACAACCCCAGCTCCGAGAGCCTCCCCCAGTACAACCCCAGCCCCGAGAGCCTCCCCCAGTACAACCCCAGCCCCGAGAGCCTCCCCAGTACAACCCCAGCTCCGAAAGCCGCACCCAGTACAACCCCAGCTCCGAGAGCCGCACCCAGTACAACCCCAGCTCCGAGAGCCTCCCTCAGTACAACCCCAGCTCCGAGAGCCTCCCCCAGTACAACCCCAGCTCCGAGAGCCTCCCCCAGTACAACCCCAGGTCCGAGAGCCTCCCCCAGTACAACCCCAGCTCCGAGAGCCTCCCCCAGTACAACCCCAGCTCCGAGAGCCTCCCCCAGTACAACCCCAGCTCCGAGAGCCTCCCCCAGTACAACCCCAGCTCCGAGAGCCTCCCCCCAGTACAACCCCAGCTCCGAGAGCCTCACCCAGTACAACCCCAGCTCCGAGAGCCTCCCCCAGTACAATCCCAGCTCCGAGAGCCTCCCCCAGTACAACCCCAGCTCCGAGAGCCTCCCCCAGTACAACCCCAGCTCCGAGAGCTTCCCCCAGTACAACCCCAGCTCCGAGAGCCTCCCCCAGTACAACCCCAGCTCCGAGAGCCTCCTCCAATACAACACCAGCTCCGAGAGCCTCACCCAGTACAACCCCAGCTCCGAGAGCCTCACCCAGTACAACCCCAGCCGGCCGAGAGCCTCCCCCAGTAACACCCCAGCTCCGAGAGCCTCCCCCAGTACAACCCCAGCCCCGAGAGCCTCTTCCAGTACAACCCCAGCTCCGAGAGCCTCCCCCAGTACAACCCCAGCCCCGAGAGCCTCCCCAGTGCAACCCCAGCTCCGAGAGCCGCACCCAGTACAACCCCAGATCCGAGAGCCGCACCCAGTACAACCCCAGCTCCGAGAGCCTCCCCCAGTACAACCCCAGCTCCGAGAGCCTCCCCCAGTACAACCCCAGCTCCGAGAGCCTCCCCCAGTACAACCCCAGCTCCGAGAGCCTCCCCCAGTACAACTCCAGCTCCGAGAGCCTCCCCCAGTACAACCCCAGCTCCGAGAGCCTCCCCCAGTACAACCCCAGCTCCCAGAGCCTTCCCCAGTATCCCTCCAGCCCCGAGAGCCTCCCCCTGTACCCCCTCCAGCCCCGAGAGACTCCCCAAGTACAACCCCAGCCCCGAGAGCCTTCCCCAGTACCCCTCCAGCCCCGAGAGCCTCCCCCAGTTCCCCCTCCAGCCCCGAGAGACTCCCCAAGTACAACCCCAGCCCCGAGAGCCTTCCCCAGTACCCCTCCAGCCCCGAGAGCTTTCCCCAGTACCCCTCCAGCCCCGAGAGCCTCCCCCAGTACCCCCTCCAGCCCCGAGAGCCTCCCCAAGTACAACCCCAGCCCCGAGTGCCTTCCCCAGTACCTCTCCAGCCCCGAGAGCCTTCCCCAATACCCCTCCAGCCCCGAGAGCCTCCCCCAGTACCCCCTCCAGCCCCGAGAGCCTCCCCAAGTACAACCCCAGCCCCGAGAGCCTTCCCCAGTACCCCTCCAGCCCCGAGAGCCTCCCCCAGTACCCCTCCAGCCCCGAGAACCTCCCCCAGTACCCCTCTAGCCCCGAGAGCCTCCCCCAGTACCCCTCCAGGCCCGAGAGCCTCCCCCACTACCCCTCCAGCCCCGAGAGCCTCCCCCAGTACCCCCTTCCAGCCCCGAGAGCTTCCTCCAGTACCTCTCCAGCCCCGAGAGCCTCCCCCAGTACCTCTCCAGCCCCGAGAGCCTCCCCCAGTACCTCTCCAGCCCCGAGAGCCTCCCCCAGTACAACCCCAGCCCCGAGAGCCTCCTCCAGTACCCCTCCAGCCCCGAGAGCCTCCCCCAGTACCCCTCCAGCCCCGAGAGCCTCCCCGAGTACCCCTCCAGCCCCGAGAGCCTCCCCCAGTACCTCTCCAGCCCCGAGAGCCTCCCCCAGTACAACCCCAGCCCCGAGAGCCTCCTCCAGTACCCCTCCTGCCCCAAGAGCCTCCCCCAGTACCCCTCCAGCCCCGAGAGCCTCCCCCAGTACCTCTCCAGCCCCGAGAGCCTCCCCCAGTACCCCTCCAGCCCCGAGAGCCTCCCCCAGTACCCCTCCAGCCCCGAGAGCCTCCCCCAGTTCCCCTCCAGCCCCGAGAGCCTCCCCCAGTACAACCCCAGCCCCGAGAGCCTCCCCCAGTACAACCCCAGCCCCGAGAGCCTCCCCCAGTACCCCTCCAGCCCCGAGAGCCTCCCCCAGTACCTCTCCAGCCCCGAGAGCCTCCACCAGTACCCCTCCAACCCCGAGAGCCTCCCCCAGTACAACCCCAGCTCCGAGAGCCTCCCCCAGTACAACCCCAGCTCTGAGAGCCTCCCCCAGTACAACCCCAGCCCCGAGAGCCTCCCCCAGTACAACCCCAGCTCCGAGAGCCTCGCCAGTAGAACCCCAGCTCCGAGAGCCTCCCCCAGTACAACCCCAGCTCCGAGAGCCTCCCCCAGTACAACCCCAGCTCCGAGAGCCTCCCCCAGTACAACCCCAGCTCCGAGAGCCTCCCCCAGTACAATCCCAGCCCCGAGAGCCTCCCCCAGTACAACCCCAGCTCCGAGAGCCTCCCCAGTACAACCCCAGCTCCGAGAGCCTCCCCAGTACAACCCCAGCTCCGAGAGCCTCCCCCAGTACAACCCCAGCTCCGAGAGCCTCCCCCAGTACAACCCCAGCTCCGAGAGCCTCCCCCAGTACAACCCCAGCTCCGAGAGCCTCACCCAGTACAACCCCAGCTCCGAGAGCCTCCCCCAGTACAACCCCAGCTCCGAGAGCCTCCCCCAGTACAACCCCAGCTCCGAGAGCCTCACCCAGTACAACCCCAGCTCCGAGAGCCTCCCCCAGTACAACCCCAGCTCCGAGAGCCTCACCCAGTACAACCCCAGCCCCGAGAGCCTCCCCCAGTACAACCCCAGCTCCGAGAGCCTCCCCCAGTACAACCCCAGCTCCGAGAGCCTCTTCCAGTACAACCCCAGCTCCGAGAGCCTCCCCCAGTACAACCCCAGCCCCGAGAGCCTCCCCAGTACAACCCCAGCTCCGAAAGCCGCACCCAGTACAACCCCAGCTCCGAGAGCCGCACCCAGTACAACCCCAGCTCCGAGAGCCTCCCTCAGTACAACCCCAGCTCCGAGAGCCTCCCCCAGTACAACCCCAGCTCCGAGAGCCTCCCCCAGTACAACCCCAGCTCCGAGAGCCTCCCCCAGTACAACCCCAGCTCCGAGAGCCTCCCCCAGTACAACCCCAGCTCCGAGAGCCTCCCCCAGTACAACCCCAGCTCCGAGAGCCTCCCCCAGTACAACCCCAGCTCCGAGAGCCTCCCCCAGTACAACCCCAGCTCCGAGAGCCTCACCCAGTACAACCCCAGCTACGAGAGCCTCCCCAGTACAACCCCAGCTCCGAGAGCCTCCCCCAGTACAACCCCAGCTCCGAGAGCCTCCCCCAGTACAACCCCAGCTCCGAGAGCCTCACCCAGTACAACCCCAGCCCCGAGAGCCTCCCCCAGTACAACCCCAGCTCCGAGAGCCTCCCCCAGTACAACCCCAGCTCCGAGAGCCTCTTCCAGTACAACCCCAGCTCCGAGAGCCTCCCCCAGTACAACCCCAGCCCCGAGAGCCTCCCCCAGTACAACCCCAGCCCCGAGAGCCTCCCCAGTACAACCCCAGCTCCGAAAGCCGCACCCAGTACAACCCCAGCTCCGAGAGCCGCACCCAGTACAACCCCAGCTCCGAGAGCCTCCCCCAGTACAACCCCAGCTCCGAGAGCCTCCCCCCCCAGCTACAACCCCAGCTCCGAGAGCCTCCCCCAGTACAACCCCAGCTCCGAGAGCCTCCCCCAGTACAACCCCAGCTCCGAGAGCCTCCCCCAGTACAACCCCAGCTCCGAGAGCCTCCCCCAGTACAACCCCAGCTCCGAGAGCCTCCCCCAGTACAACCCCAGCTCCGAGAGCCTCCCCCAGTACAACCCCAGCTCCGAGAGCCTCCCCCAGTACAACCCCAGCTCCGAGAGCCTCCCCCAGTACAACCCCAGCTCCGAGAGCCTCCCCCAGTACAACCCCAGCTCCGAGAGCCTCCCCCAGTACAACCCCAGCTCCGAGAGCCTCCCCCAGTACAACCCCAGCTCCGAGAGCCTCCCCCAGTACAACCCCAGCTCCGAGAGCCTCACCCAGTACAACCCCAGCTCCGAGAGCCTCCCCCAGTACAACCCCAGCTCCGAGAGCCTCACCCAGTACAACCCCAGCTCCGAGAGCCTCACCCAGTACAACCCCAGCTCCGAGAGCCTCCCCCAGTACAACCCCAGCTCCGAGAGCCTCCCCCAGTACAACCCCAGCTCCGAGAGCCTCACCCAGTACAACCCCAGCTCCGAGAGCCTCCCCCAGTACAACCCCAGCTCCGAGAGCCTCCCCCAGTACAACCCCAGCTCCGAGAGCCTCCCCCAGTACAACCCCAGCTCCGAGAGCCTCCCCCAGTACAACCCCAGCTCCGAGAGCCTCCCCCAGTACAACCCCAGCTCTGAGAGCGATGTGGCTAAAGGCTCTATGTTTCTTTGATGTCTTTCTTGCTTGGTTGAACACACACATGACTTTTCATGGTAAGTGAAGAGTTAAACCTGATTCCCAATATGTTGACTTCATCACTAAATGCAATTTTTGTGTCACTCATTTGAATACCCTTCAAATTTGCAATATCATTTACTCCTGTCATCGTCTGAGTTTCCTCAGCAGCAATGTGATCTGTCATAGCCTTTTCTGAACAGATATTTTTGTAATTAGTGAGCTTCATGACAGTGGGTATTTCTTCCTTACTGTACGTATCGGTAAGAGTACAAACATCAGGAGTAACAGATCACTGAAACAGAATTCCACAGCATATGGCCTGGCATACTACTCTGTGGTATGCTGGCAGCAACAGAGAGGTTGTCAGATTATCTCCACTGAAGACTGAAAACTCTTAAAAACCTGGAAAAACGGCAAAATATTGCCTAAATCGTTGATATTTGGTTATCTTGAGATGATTTCGGGGCTTTTAGTGTCCCCGCGGCCCGGTCCTCGACCAGGCCTCCACCCCCAGGAAGCAGCCCGTGACAGCTGACTAACACCCAGGTACCTATTTTACTGCTAGGTAACAGGGGCATACGGTGAAAGAAACTCTGCCCATTGTTTCTCGCCGGCGCCCGGGATCGAACCCAGGACCACAGGATCACAAGTCCAGCGTGCTGTCCGCTCGGCCGACCGGCTCCCTGTTGAGGTTCAAATCACATAAAGGAAAAAATGGTAAGACACTCGCCTGGCGTTCCCCGAACGCTTTGTCATGGGTTCGTATCCTGGCCGGAGAGGATTTACTGGGCGCAAATCCTTAACTGTAGCCTCTGTTTAACTCAACAGTAAAATGTGTACTTGGTTATAAAAACGATTCTTCGCGGCGGGGATCGTATTCCAGGGACCTGCCCGAAACGCTACGCGTACTAGTGGCTGTACAAGAATGTAACAACTCTTGTATATATCTAAAAAAAAAAAAAAAAAAAAAAAAAAAAAAAAAAAAAAAAAAAAAAAAAAAAAAAAAAAAAAAAAAAAAAAAAAAGGATGATAAACGACAAAATATCGCTAGATTCGAAGTTTTTAGTACAAAACAAAATGCATGAAACTTGCCTAAGAACGCAATATTATGCGAAATTCTGAGATTTGTAGGACAAATCACATATCGTGAGAAAACATTAAGTAGTATCGAAATATTAGTAAATTCGAATATTTTTAATTAAAATAACACAACATGAAAAACGTGAAAAAAGTCACTATATTACCAAATTCGAGTATTTATACTTCAAATCATAAAGCGAGGTTTCGTGTTCTTTAGATTATTAAAAAGGCATATGAAAATGTTGTTTCAAATACAAATCATAAAAGTCAATGTGTTTTCATTAGAATTAACTAAAATGTTCCTGATTTTTCGTTTATATTACTGAAAGAAGATGTACACGTAAAACCGCTCTAAATGCTTCAAGCACTAGATGCCTAGTGATTGAAGCTTCACTATTAATCCAGATCCGATTAAAGGCTCCTGCTATGTCTGGAGCAACAACACAGCTGATCTTGGACTTATCCAGTGACTGATACCACTCAGTGGAGAGATTAGCAAGAGATCAGCAGCAGATCGACCTTTTCAAAAACCATACTGTCGATCACATAGTAGCCAATGATAAAATTCCTCCTATGTCGAGAAATTGATGTCTCAAGAATTTTGCCATAAATTGAAAGGAATGGCTCTGGTCTGTAGTTACCAACCACTGAACGATTCTTCTTTTCTTTGTGATGGACATCAGCCTGAAAGGCACCGTGACTGGGAACGACTATATAATTTGTGCTATTATCTGCTCTCTATCCATGGTTAGGTTAGATTAAGATTACCTTAGGTTAATGTTTGGTTAGGTTTCATTATGTTTGGCTACATTAATATGTAGTACTAGCTGTACCCGCTACGCGTTGCTGTGGCTCAGCAACGCATGTGGTTGCTGAGCCACAGCAACCTTCCCCTGCCCCCCAATCCTCCTCACCATTCCCCCCCCTCCCCGTCCCCAAGTCCTCCCAATCATTCCCCACTCCTCCATCCCTTCGTAATCCCAACCATTTCCCACTGCCCCGTTCCCTCGTTCTCCCCCACCAATCCTCCCTCCCCGACCCCTTGTCCTCCCCACCATCCCTCACTCTACCATCCCCTCGTCCTTCCCACCATTCCCAACTCCACAGTCCCCTCGTCCTGCCCACTATCTCCCACTCCCACGTCCCCTCGTGCTCCCTAACATTTCTTGCCTCCCTCGTCCCCTCGTCCTTCCTTCCATCCCTTACATCCCCTACATCCCTGTCCCCTTGTCCTCTCCACCATTCCCCACTCCTCCGTCCCCTCGTCCTCCCCACCATTCTCCCCTCCCAGTCCCCTTGTCCTCCCCATCATCCCCCCACTGCACTGTCCCCTCGTCCTCCGTACCATCCCCCACTCCCCTGTCCCCTTGTCTTCCCCACCATTCTACATTGCCCCGTCCCCTCGTCCCCACCATCCCATCTCCCTCATCATCCCCACTATTACCCTTTCCCTCTCCTCTTCCACCCTACCATCCCACACCCCTGTCCCTTCGTCCTCCCTACTCCCTTGTCCGAAGCATTCCCAAATGATCTGATGTTCCCATCAGAAAATTGGGAACATCAAGTGATCTTACGTTCCCATCATTGAAAAATAAGAAGAACGATTTAAAAAGCAAAATGAAAAACAATGACAAAATAAAAAATAAACTATATTCACAAAATGAACGGTATGGTAAACAATACAGCTCAATTCCAATGCACTATCACAAAATAATTAAATCAAGATGAAAATATATCAAAATCTATGAAAATTCAATTTATCAATGCAATTAAAAACATTGAAGTGGAATCATAACATATTTGGTATAGCGTCTGATGCTCTTACATGCAATAGATGGCGCTGTTTTTCAAAAAAGCATGTTTTTACCTGTTACAAGTGTGGCATCTATACTTATTCTCACGAAATGAATGGTATGGTAACCAACACAGCTCAATTCCAAAGCAATGTCACACAAAATAATTAAATCAAAATGAAAATAAATCGAAATATATGAAAATTAAATTTATCAATGCAATTGGAAACATTGAAATGGAATCGTAACATATTTAGTATAGTGTGTGTGTGATGCTCTTATGTGCAACAAATGGCGCTGTTATTAAAAAAAGCATGGTTTTACCTGTCACAGGTGTGGCATCTATATAGGAGGTATATAAAAACAGCCCCGTATTTGAATGGAACGTTCTGTCAAAATTTCAAAGCAATCAGTGAAGAACTTTCAGACATTACAGCGTGTGTTGCTCTTATGTCCAACAGATGGCACAGTTAAAAAAAAAAAGCATGTTTTTTCCTGTCACAGGTGAGGCATGTATATAGTAGGTATATAAAAATACGCGCCTATTCGAATGCAACGTTGTGTCAAAATTTCAAAGCAATCGGTAAAGAGGTTTCGAAGATTTCACTCACATGAAAAAACTGTTTTTTTTTTTTGTTTAAGCATGTTTTTTTCCTGTCACAGACTTGACATCTATATAATATGTATATAAAAACCCGCTTGGATGCGAATGGAACGTTGTGTGAAAATTTCAAAGCAATCGGTGAAGAATTTTCGGAGATTAGCGATTTTGAACAAACGAATAATTTTGATTTTTGATTTTTTAAATAATCATCAATTTTGAAAAAACAATAACTTATGTAGATTATTGATGATAATGTGAAATATGGAATTCTAAAACTGTTTGTGTGACTCAAATTCCGTTTACAGAAAACCAAATTCTTAAAAGAAAAGGTTTTCAGCACACACTTTTTATATTTTAAACAACGATTTCTATTACATTAAAGTTGAAAATAATCTCTATTTACGACAAAGGTTAATTTCCCAGTTTGCGTGTAGACTATTATTGGAACCGTAATATGCTTTCAAATCATCACAAATATCTAGATAACTTTCCATGTGGTTTGAAGATGGGGGGGGGGGGGCTCTCATGGTAATGGATTTGGTCTGAGGACGGGCTGGGGACGGACAGCTGTGAGGAAGGAAAGAAGACCGGGAAGAAACACGGAGTCTAAAAGTGAAGGAAGGTTGAGCAGCAGTACTAACTGGGCAAGAAGGAGACGAATGGGAAGGAGGGGGGAGAACGGACGGTCAGAGACTCACGAGGAACACCGGCAGCCACAGAATGGACATGAGAAGGGGGTGGAGGTGTTGGGTCCAAGGGTTGGAAACAATTGGAGAACGAAGTAAGGGAAGAAGGGTGGGGATGATTAATGCGATGCAACACACGAGTATAAGGCAAGAGAAAAGTCATGATGGCGGACCTGGCATTGAGCCACAGGGAAAGAAATACCTTATGATGCTTCAAGGCAAGGACGACCTGTTCAAACTTATAATGTAGGTACGGCCGAGAAATGGCAGGGTTGACCTCCCTGTAGTTGATGCAGCGAGCTTGGGGAAGAAGAGCAAATAGTACGAAAATGCCTAGGATCACCACACGAGGGGCAAAGGGACATCTCGCTCCCGTATCTGAAAACGCCATAACCAAGTCTCCAAAACCTATTGCAGAGACATGGATAGGGGATGTACTCTTCAATGGATCATTGGGCATTGGTAAGAATGACTGAAGACAGAAGAGTCCTACCATCAAAGTGATCTTGAAGTCCCCATTGTGTAGTAGTAAGACACTTGCCTGGCGTTTCGTGAGCGCTTTGTCCTGGGTTCGTATCCTGGCCGATGAGGATTAACTGGGCGTCAATCCTTAACTGTAGCCTCTGTTTACCCAATAGTAAAATGGGTACCTGGCTGTTAAACGATTTGGCAGGTAGTATTCCGGGGAACATAGGATTAAGAACGTGCCCGAAACTCTACGCGTGCTAGTGGCTGTACAAGAATGTAAATACTCTTGTATATATAAATAAATAAAAATATATAAATCTTGCCAATAGGAAGAGAACGAAGACTATGATCACCAGGGGCACGATCAAAGGATTCAACCTGGAGGATAGAAAAGCTCTGAGCACCGAGAATATACTTAATATCCTCAAGGCAGATCTTGAGGTCCTAAACACAAGTCGCAACATAGTGCGATAGAACAAAGGCAGCATAAAACAGCATGGCGGGCAGCAGCCTCAAGAAAAGATGCCGCAACCACGCGTGTCAGTCCGAGTAGGGTTAAAAGTAACCTAATAATTCACAGAGTCAGCTAAGTGTCCATGAATATGTATATCACCAAAGCTGGTAACGTCATGGGGACAAAGATCATAATACTTAAGCCACGAAGCAGGCCGAATAAATGTTATGTAGCGGGTGAAACAAGAAGCGAACGTGTGCGAGTACGGGGGCAGTGTTGAGAACCCCTACGAAGTGAGGGGGGGGGGGGGGGTGAATGGCACAGCTGTGACAATGGAAGGAGTCTCACCGGAGGATAAGGTAATCACCTCATGGGGTTTGGAGTTTGACCCAGCCACAGAAGTGGGAGGGGAACAGGATAAGTTAGAAGGGTTAATCAGATACGAAGCTGGGTCTAGGCCCAATGAAGCTGGGGCTACTGAACCTGTCCTTCCATCACGGTCAGACTCAGGGGCTTCGTCGACTATCCCACGAACCTGAGAAGTGTGTCGGAAGCAAACATATAAAGAAGAAAAATTTAATCCACGAGTAAACCCACACATCCAATGTGGAGCCACAGTTAGAGAACAGGGAACCCAAAAACACAGGCTATCATAGGGGTGCATTCTGGATCAATCGCTACCTTAGGAAGTGTCATTCCATCGAGACCGGGTTTAGCAAGGAAAACAGGGTTTGACAAACGTTTCCCCGCACTCGAACACGTCAGGTACTCTATTTCTATGGACGAGAGCTGGCGGATTCTCGCTCTGTGCAGGTTCCTGGTGTGGATCCCGCGGCGGTTCCGGATGTCGCTACGTCTGGACCGGATGTGTCTGCCCCGCCAGTGAACTCGGGGGACCTGGGGGCGCCTGTTTCGGACCTTCATCGTTTGGTGGCTGTGGAGGTGCATCCGCATCCGATGGCCTTGGGGGATGCTGTAGGGGTGGTGCCTGCGTCTCCTGCTGGAGGCCATGTGCTTCCCGGGGCTGACGGTGCGGTGGTATGTGTGTCTCCACCCACGTCCTCTGCCTCGTCGCCTCTGGGAGTTTCCTCGTTGACGAGTACCTCTTCTATTCTGCATGTTCCGTCGCCCTCCCTGGATACCTCACGTGTGCTGACGTCTTCCCTTCCGCCTGTTGTGTCTCTTCCTTCTCCGACTCCGGTCTCCGTTCCTGGTGGTGGCTTTTTGCCCCGCGTTGTTGAGGCTGCTGTTCTGCGTGAACGTGCTGCCCCGGTTTTGGGGCCGCCTGTCGATGGTTCTTCTGGGACACCGCTTGTTGGGGGTGACAGCTCCAACGATCAGCAGCCTCTTTTTAAGCGCCGTCGCTCGGCTCGGGGTGCGTCACCTCACCGGTCGTGGGCAGAGGAGCGTGATGCAATGGAGGATGATGATGTGGCCGACGCTGTGTTGCCTTCTGAGTTGGATGCTGTGCCTCCTGCTGGTGGCTCCCCTCAGTGGGCAGTTGCCCCTGGTAAGAGCGACCTTGTGGTGGTGTTGACGAAGGATGTGAAGTGGGGGGCCTCTGCTCCTGTTTCGGTTGGTGGGGGCTCTGGGGCCCCTGCGGAGCCACCCTCTGCGGGTCTCGGTGCGGTTCCTGACACCGAACGGTGTGCACGCCCTAGTGGGCGGGCCGGTGTGCGTCCTGCAGTGCAGTCCAATGTGCTTCCCAGTGTGCGCCCGTGTGTCCAGCGTCCTCGGGGGAAACCTGTCCCTTGTGTCCTCTCGACCGGCGAGGTGCTCGACGGATCTACGGCAACTGCGACTTTTCAGTGTACTGACTTGGTGCGTCCTGTTCCCTGGTGCCCATTTACCATCTGGGTTCCACATGCACAGTGTTTTGTCTCAGGAGTGCCAAATTCGATGCCTCGGCCTACTGCAGCTCCTGGGTGTCCGATTCCTGAAAGTGACCCACTTGTTTGGGAGGCTTATTGTTTACGGTTTCCTGCTCGGGAGTACCCGGAGAAGTATGAGTGATTGGTTATTGGTGTGTTTGGTTTCTGTCTATGTTGTGCGTGATGTTTCCCTGGTGCCTGCATGCACAGGTGGTTGTCCTTGTCTGTGCGTGTGGGTGGTGTGGGTGTTGTTCTTGCCCCTGCGTGGCTTGTTTTCTTGTATGTTTTGTGCTATGCATTTGGTGTGTGTTTGTGTTGTGGTTGTGTGCAGTTGTGGGTGTTTGGTGTTATTTCTTTCGTGTCGTTGAGCTCGCCCTGTGTATTGTGTTGGGGTGGCGGGCGGTGTGGTTGTGTATGTCACTTGTGTGATGTGTTTATTATCTTGTCCTTGTGACATTGCTTTATTAGGTGTGCGGCATTGTTGTGTTTATGTTATCTCTGTATTTCCCTGTTTATGTCTTTACATGTTTTTTGTTTTTATTTTTTGTTGTTTCCTGTAGCTCTGTACTTATGCCTCTGTGTCGGTGGTTTATGAGGCCTGTTGTTGTTATGTACTAGTCTGCACCTGAGTTTGGGTTGTTAGGATGGGCTTGTTTTGTGTTTACTGTCTGTATTTCTGTACTTACGTTTTTTGTAGATGTGACTTTTATGTTATTCATGTCGTTATTTGTAAAGTACTGTTTTTTTTTTTTTTTTTGTGTGTGTGTGTGTGTGTGTGTGTGTGTGTGTGTGTGTGTGTGTGTGTGTGTGTGTGTGTGTGTGTGTGTGTGTGTGTGTGTGTGTGTGTGTGTGTGTGTGTGTACCCTCCAGTGCCCGTTTCGGGGTTTTCTCATTGTGCCATATTTTGTGTTTTATTTCTTGGTCTTTGTTGTGTATGTTTAGTTTGCATCCGTGTTTCCGTACTTTATGTTTGTCCTGTATGTATGTTTGTTTTCTATTGTCTGGTTTGTATATTGTGTATTTCTTTTATAAAACTAAAATTTTGTATATGTGTGAGTGTCTGGTTTATTCTGTGTATGTTTTTTGTGTCTTTCCATGTCCGTAATGCGTCCATTTGTTGTATGTCCATTATTATGTTTCATTTTGTGTTCGGACTAATGTCCCTGGAGTTTCTAGGGTCTTGTACTGCATTGTTCTCTTTTATGCCTGTGTTTCTGCTTGTGTTTCTGCTTATGTTTTGTTGTAATGTTCTTGTTCTTCTCTGCATGTATATTGTGCTATAAAAAAAAAAATCTATGGACGAGAGCATGTGTCGTCTCATCTCGCCCTCCGTAAGACAGCCCGTTCTCCAAACAAAGACCCAAAAGTAGTTCCATGCACCTGCCAAACCCCCTGTTTATGAAGGAAAAACGGTTTACACACGACTGACAACTGATTTCGTTCGAACACTTCCGGAACAAGTACTTCACTGACGAATTTTGTTTAAACTACATGTAAATGCTTCACCCACGTACTACAAATACAAATAATCGCCAACAGAACCTAAACACCTAACCTAACCTATGCCTATATATGCACAATATGCTAATATATTATAATAATTTATATTTGAGGAGATTCCCGTTCTGAATGAACAGCATGTAAAGTTTTATGAATGAGTTTGTGGGGTCTACCCCTGGATGTAATTGACTTGAGTCGTGGACGGTTCGCATAAGAAGTCAAACGAAAGAATATTAGAGAACAGAGAAGAGTCGGCAGGAAGTAACAAGAAGAGTTGAAAGGAAAAATGAAACAAGACGAAGTAAAAGGGGATCCATGTGGGGAAATCTGGCTCTAGTTTAATACTAATAATATGTATAATTCTATAAATGCAAAATAAAGAATAAATCTAAGATAGCTCGAAGGACCAGAATGCATTGTTAAATGAGAGAACCAGTGACTTATGGATCTCTCTGATTATATGTAATTATATTCGATTAAGCAATGACTGTAAATTCTATGGATGCTAGAACCAGCTTCTTATGACACATTTTTTTGGGGGGGTCTTCTATCAGGTTAGTCTGTAACATATTATATAATAATATTAATGATAATATGCACACATAGATAATGATAAATAAAATGTAATGCAAAAATACTACTGCATATTAAAATTCAAAGCATGTATATGATTAATATGCAATGACTAGAAATGTTTGACTCTAAATAATTAAATTCTCGCTACAATGAAAACTGATTAAATCTCAGTTGTGACAGAGGAACGTAGGTGGAGTCCAATCTCTACAACAGTCTGGAAACAGCTTGAGATAGTGATACTTGGAACACGTGAGTATGTGGTGGTCACACGCTTCCTCAGTGGTGTTGCACCATGCTGCAATAATTAAATTCCATAATTTCCACTCCAAATTAGTATTCACACACATAAATCTAATATCTAAATATTTTGAGGGGAGTAAACAGCACTTACATGGGGTTTATTTTATCGCCTGCAGCATTATGACATGGCACCTATATTAGTTATTATCTGAGCTCAAATTAACAACTGAACAAGGTAAAAATGCCTGTCTAACTGGTGTCCGTGATTCTGGTAAACTGCATCTTCAATCTGAAGCCTGATGATGTACGGATGCTCGCAGAATTGTCTGGTATAAAGGGACCACTTTGAACACCGCACTGCCAGTTGATCTAGTATGGCGAGAGTCGCCTTCCTTCCCGAAAGTCGCGCATGCGCATAGCTCCCAGTAGGGGCCCGAGCATAAATTATATTTATTTATTAAAGCTAAATACGGCAGGAAGCGTTTATAAATATTGTTCATGTGGTGATGTTTGATTCTCACAGTTACTATTTACTAGAACAATCAAGCTGGGTAAAGGAATTCCAGTAAACTTGTATACTAAATAAAGTAAACCTATTACTAAATAATTATCCCTGACAAAGGAAAGTAAATGGTTGAACTTCTATTAGATGTACAGATATGTGGAAATTTATTCTCCGTGGGTGGCTGACGCAACACTGCACAATTCTAGGAGAAATTACATGATGTTCCACATCCTAATGGAATGAATTATATGATACTAAACTACGAATTAGTAGTGTTAGTTAATTATTACGCTTAGTACAGGAAATACATCCCATTGTACTAAGGATTAGTAAATGAGTATGAAGTCTAATACAGGAAATATATCCTATTGTATTAGGGATGAGAATAACTGTTGGAAATTTCCAACAATCCAGCAAAATTAGTAAAGAAGTGTGCAGGAGCACAAGACTCAGAAATAACAGATGAAATGTCAGCCCATTAAACATCACACTCCGTCAGCCGCCCACCAAGCCCCCCCTCATGCCGACAATGGGCTAGACATTGAGGGGAAAAGGTGTGAAAAATATGAAGGGCTCGAGAGTGTGAAGATCAGATAGGTTGGAGGAGGAGCGTAGAGGGTGAAAAAGATTCCAGCCACCTTATTACACCTCCACCAAAAGAAGGTGAGGGGGAGGGGGAAAAAAGAAGGTTACGAGGATGGGGAAAATGGTCACTTATGGAGGTCATCAAGGATCTTCCTCGACAGGTTTGTATAAATGGAGGATTAACAGAGAGAAAGATCAATACAGGTCAAGTGTGAGAGTGCACAAGTCAACACGAGTTGTATCGCCGGAATTCAAGAGAGAGAATGGTGAAGAGTAGATGAAAGGTTCGAGAACACAGCCCGAGGTATTCGTCAGTGTATCACCCCCAGACGGCTTGTTAACAGTTAAAAATCACCTTGAAGGGTATAGTCTCCAGTAACGAGTCCTAGAGGTAGCCAAAACTGGGAAGAGAAAGAGTAACATGCGGGGAGGAAAGTAGGAAACACGGAACAGATGGAACAGACAGTAAACTGTTTACTTATAAAGATACGAGCGGTAGAGGAATGAATATTAAACTTCCGGATCAAGAAAGCAGTAGAGCTAGGGGTCTCAGCAAAAGCTGGACGAGTGGAAAGAATGGCATAACCACGGAAGTAACCAGGACGAGCGCCAAGCATCGGCTATTGTTCATCACACTGAAATGTGTCAGACAAAAGTGTGTATGGGGCAATTAACATCAGCAGACTAACAGACGTTGTCACAGCTCGAATAAGACTTGCCAGCAAGTATATGTAGGAGTTCGGCTTGAATAGGGATCTAGATGAAGTAAAGTGTGTGGACAAAGACAGGGAGACATAGCATTATATCTTGCTCTATAATAAAATTAATAAAAATCTATTATAAAGTGAGCCATTTAGAAAAATCTAAACTCACTATGAAACGGTAAATCATCTTATTACTGAGGATAAAATAACTGAAATCCTTGAACTGTATCCATAATTTCGCTTCCAGTAGATAAAAGACATATTAGATTAAGAAGCAAGTTTTTTTCTTTTTATTGATAAAGCACATTAAATACACATAAAAACAGGCAGGCAAACCGCACAAGCAGTGAACCTTAAAGCATAAAACAAAATATGAAAACAGAGAAAGGATATAAAAAAACAAAGAACAAAACAAGCATACAACAGAAAACATAAAATAAAAAACACAGAACGATATGGAACAAAACAACAATTACAAATCTAGGTACACAAGCTAGCCTGAAAGGCCACACAAGCAGGACAAATAGCAGATAGACATGATTTCATTACCGGAACACACAGGGACCGAGAAAGAACAAGAAATGACACCCATACATACAAACAAAACAAAACAATCACCGGAACGATCAGGAACCGTCAAACAAACACACACACACACACACACACCCAACAGCCTCAGAAACAATACAAGCAACAAAACACAAAACACAGACAGGACACAAACAGCACAGCACAACCAAAAAAATGCGTACGGAACACACATGCAAGCACACCGTCCAACAGGGCAAAACCTAACACGTAGACAAACACACACAGAACCGCAGACTTGGGAACAAAATCACAGACAGGGAGTACATAAACACAGGCACTATCGATACTTGTCCAGAAACTCCTGCGCCGGGAAGCGCAAGCAGTACGCATCCCAAACCATCTGGACGTCGTCGGGCACCGGTCGTCTAGGAGATGCACAAGGCCGAGGCATCCAATCAGGTACCACCATATATAAACCCCCTTCAATCTCAGTATCCAAATAGTTGACAAGAACCACGGGCCCGGACACACCCTGTCATCCCAAGTGGGGCCCAAACACTGCGACCGAGAGACCACGCCCTCATCGGCCGCGATCACAGGAGAGAGGTCTACACTAGGGAGTTTTACACTGGAATCCGCACAGGGAGGCGCTCCAGGCACTGCACAGGGAACCGCACAGCTAAGGCACCACACAGGGCACCGCATAGGGTACCACACAGGGCTTCGTACTGGCCTGTGCACGAGGCTTCTCACAAAGCAGCACACTGGGGGGACCCGCAGAGGACACAGACGCATCAGGGGCCCCCGCCACTGCAGGGCACAGGAGCAGAGGCACCCTGGCACACATCTTAAGACCACGACGAGGTCCCGCTCGGCAGGAGCAACCTCCCACCGTGGGGAGCCAACAGCAGTAGGCATAGAGGGCGACTCAGGAGGTAGCACAGAGTACCCCACAGCACCGCCACTCTCAGCGAGAGACGCTGGATCAACGTACTCCCCCACCTCCACCCAAGGCACACCACGAAGGGGGAGTCGTACTCGGGACCCGCCTCGAGCGCTTAGAGACAGGCTGCCGGTCGTCCGAGCTGTCACCCTCATCATTCCGTAACACATCAGAACTCTCCGACGGACGCACCTTCAAAGCCCGATCCCTGAGAACCGCAGCCTCCACGGTCGGGGGCACCAGACCTCACAATGCAGGAGACACCTCACCGCAGACATCCAAAAGGACAGGAGATGCAGCATGCAGGGACGGAGCAGGCAGGGGCGGCCTGGGGTGGCAGGGGGCAGGGACGTCGGAGGCGGGGTCGGAGGCGGGGAGCCGGTGGCGGGGGCGGGGCCGCCCCAAGCCCCACGTCAACATCCACACCACCACCCAACACCGGGGCAGAAACCGGCAGGGAATCAACACACGGTCCAGCATGTGGAGACTGGTCCGGGGCCGACAACGGGGGAAAATTCACCTCCTGGAAGAGGTTAACAGGGGTGACCTGGCGCTCATTACACCCTGCGGCCAGGTGGCCCGGTAGGCTGCACCTGAAATATGTCCGAGGTTGTCCCGCGTGAAAAACACGAATCGGGAACCCCAACATCATGATGGAGGACGGTACAGGATCCCGGAGGTGCATTGCGAGAGTGCGGGTCCCCACACAGGACCTCCTTCCAACTCCCGGTAGGGACGGCATTCATCCTCACATGTAGGACTCGCCCAAACCGGCCAAAGTATCGACGTAGGATCCTCAGGGAACTCAAAAGGCATTCCATGCACTGTCACATACGTCGTGGCTCCACAACGGTCTGAGAGGGTCACCGACCCACCATCTCCAGGAAGATCGAATGAGCGCTCATCATAGTGCATGACGAGTTCTTGATAAATCGCCGGCGAGCAAAACTTGACAATCGCCCGCGGTCCGGCAAGCAGTTGCACACCACACAGACTCCACTGGGACACGTAGCATATCAATCACCACCACCTTTACAGTGTGGTAGTTAGCAATCCCAGAGAACTCCAGGCCAATGGAGGCCTGCCTGGTGACAGGGGGCACAGGCCTCCCCATGATTGCAGACTGTCACGGCCCCAAGGGCCCTTCATCAGGAACACGGGACACAAGCCACGTCAGCAGCGACACCCAGGTCCTCACTCCTCGCCGGGTTGACAACTACAGTGGCCGGACGGAACAACCATACCCCACGACAGCCGGAGCAGTTCTCCCATTTCGCTTCCAGTAGATAAACGACATATCAGATTAAGACGCAAGTAGTGTATTGTGTAGACCAATAATAACAAACAGCAGTTCCCCCATGACCCTGTAATATCTCCATAGTCCAAACCATTATGCATTAGCAAAAAGACCTATCATTAATAAAAAATGATTAACTGTAAATAGATATATATATTGAAATAGAACAATCTAACTAGCTGATATTATAGTTATAAAGTGTGCAGGACAGCACACATGTAATTATTATTGTTTATGTAATAATCTCTTATTATAATCTCTGTTGGTAATATAATAATCCTTGTTATTATTGTCAATGTAATAATCTCTGTTGAGGTTTGATAAAGACCTTTTGTGCAATTTGTAATCCTCTTTTGCGCTACCGCTCACATCATGAATATGGGGTGCACAATAAACTAGCTGCCTCCGGTGGCAACAAGCAATCATTGACTGTTGGAGACAAGACACAAAGCAATGAACATTGAAATCAGAAGTTGGAGTTCAGGAAAACTTACAAAGAAACCACGAATATTTAATTGAAGAATAGACATGCTAAGCGTCATTTTATAAAAAGATAGTTTATAGTTACAAAACACGCGTCAGTTTATAATTAAAAATTAGGCTTCAGTTTATTTAAAAATGCATCAGTTTATAATTAAAAGAAGCATGCGTCAGTTTATATTAAAAACATTTTGAGTCGGTTTAAAACTAGAAAATGCATCAGTTTATAATTAAAAGAGCATGAGTCAGTTGTCATTGCTGAGGGTAGAATCCTGCAGTGTAGTAACCTCTTACGTTGTATCCATTCTCGTCATATATTGAATATCGATGACTTGGTCTGTAAGATTCACTGGAGTTGCTTAACAAGGAAGCTCTATACTTTATGACAGTGGAGTATTCTTGAGGTATACTGACGTTTTCTTTACAAGGTTGAGGAATATCACCATAGTGGAGCGAAAATGGGTCGGCCTTAGTAATGCTCGACTGGGTATTCTGGACTCTTGAGGTATAAGGCATGTACGTTTCCTTGGAGGAACGCCAAAGGCATCTGCGCCTAGAGGGATTTACTTCTATGGCTTCTGGCATCTGACAGTCAAGCCATTCTTCCTTTACTTGTCGATGTTTTTCTTCTTTATCCATTTCTTCACTTGAATACCATTTCACTTGGGTATTCTGGACTCCTGAGGTATAAGGCATGTACGTTTCCTTGGAGGAACGCCAAAGGCATCTGCGCTTGGAGGGATTCACTTCTATGGCATCTGGCATCTGACAGTCAAGCCATTCTTCCTTTACTTGTCGATGTTTTTCTTCTTTATCCATTTCTTCACTTGAATACCATTTCACTTGGGTATTCTGGACTCCTGAGGTATAAGGCATGTACGATTCCTTGGCGGAAGGCCAAAGGCATCTGCGCTTGGAGAGATTCACTTCTATGGCTTCTGGCATCTGACAGTCAAGCCATTCTTCCTTTACTTGTCGATGTTTTTCTTCTTTATCCCTTTCTTCACTTGAATACCATTTCACTTGGGTATTCTGGATTCCTGAGGTATAAGGCATGTACGATTCCTTGGCGGAAGGCCAAAGGCATCTGCGCTTGGAGGGATTCACTTCTATGGCTTCTGGCATCTGACAGTCAAGCCATTCTTCCTTTACTTGTCGATGTTTTTCTTCTTTATCCCTTTCTTCACTTGGATACCAAATCTTGTGAAAAGTTAAACAATTATTATTTTTTGCGGTACTACGGTACCACAAGAAATTTTCTTGCTTCGTTCTTCTACGGGACTTGATTGGTTCCATTCTAGGTGTAGAAGTAGGTTTAGAAAGATCATGGGCTTCTGGTATCCTGTAGTCCAGTATTTTCTCCTCTACTTGTCGACGCTTTTTATTTTCTTTATCACTTGAATACCAAATCTTCTGTAAAGTTGTAAAATTATTTTCCGACTGGTTTCTACGGTACTCGCTTGATTCCATTCTATGGGAAGTTGAACCGTCTGGATATGTTTAGTCTGTGGAAGGTGACCTGAAGATTAATTATTTAAAACTGAAAATTGTAAAGTTGTAACCTAATCTCTCCTGTTACATTTAGTTTTAATAAGACTGCAAAGTGACTATTGACTCAGACGAGGAAGCTCATACCTATATCACACCAAACTCATTTATGTATTAGCCTACGTAGCATATGTATGGGGCAAGTAACAAAAGTACAACCCGTTCTCGCAAATTCGTAAAGTCAATATTGACTTATTAACTACGTGCATAGGTGATATACTAAACATAATAGATACCCTTAAAAAGATTCATAGAAAACACCGACCTTACCTAACCTTGTTAGTATCTTAAGATAAGCATCTTATTGCTTCATAATTACAATTATTACTTAACCTATACCTATTATAGGTTAGGTAATAATTGTAATTACGAAGCTATAAGATGCTTATCTTAAGATACTAACAAGGTTAGGTAAGGTCGGTGTTTTCTATGAATCTTTTTAAGGGTATCTATTATGTTAAGTATGTCACCTATGCACATATTTAATAAGTCAATATTGACTTATTAAATTTGCGAGAACGGGTTGCAAAAGTAGCAGCAAGTCATCCAAAGTAAATTTATATAATTTGTTCCATAAATTGACAGGGTCCCGATATTACAGTCGGGTTCGTTCTCGACTCGCAATCGTGAATTCAGGATTCGAATCCCATGCGGGACAGAAATGGTTGGGCGCATTTGCTATCCCCTAATGCCTCTGTTCACTTCGCAGTAAATATGTACCCAGGAGTTAGTCGGCTTGTTATGGAGTTGAATCCTGGGGAGAGTCAGTAATTCGACCCCTGGCAACCTCGACATAAGCCTAACGTATATATACACTGGCTGCCTGTCCCCCAAAACAATGTATTATTATTGTTATTATTAATATTATTATTATTATTAACCCTCTTTTAAAACTGGCATTTTATCAGCACTGTTTTGACGATCTTACCTTTTGCTAAGATCTTACCCTAGTTCTCTACAACTAAGACTTGTGCTATGCACAAGTCTAAGTTGTAGAAACTTGAAGCCATGATTGGTGACCCAGGACGACACTGCATCAATCGCTAGTTGAAGCCGCCACTGGAGGAAAGGCGGATCAACACCATGACAACAGAGAGTAAGATCGTCAACATAGAGCTGAGAAAATGACAAGAGGTAAGGAAGGAAAGAATACTATTGAGAGCAACCGAGCAACCAGGAAAGAGAGCAGTACTCAGAACACTACCTTGGGGGTACTACCTCGTAGTGTCGAAAAGAGGCCGATAACGCGGTACCAAGCCTCGCTCTAAAGGAACGACTAGAGAGGAAGCGTTGGAGGAAGAGAGGGAGATTACCATGAAGGCCAAAATAACGGAGCTAGGACAGAATATGGTATGTCCAGGCGGTATCATACACCTTTTCCAGGTTTAAGATCAGAAAGAGAAAGCAGGACATTACGGGGAGAAATGAAACTGACTGTATACCATTAATCACAAAGATACGGGCCGCATAACACTGAATATGCAACTGAAAAAGTAGGGGAACGTAGGTACTATCATGATGGATCAGGAGAGCAGTAGTGTTATGGGTCCCAGCAAGAGCAGGAGTGGGGGAAAAGAAAGGAATAACCACGGAAGTGACCAGGACGAGTGCTAACTATCGGCGTCTGGAGACAGACACAAAGTGGTTAAAACTGCATGATAAGAAGTTGGAGTTCATGGAAGTTGGCATAAAAACAACGAATATTCAATTGAAGAATAGACATTGTCAAAAACAGAGGTAACAGAAACAGAGATAAGGAAGAAACAAGGGCAAACAACGCAGACTAAGATAGATCAGGATCAGTGAAATCGAGGTTACGAGGTATATGCAAATCTAGTAAAGACAATGGAGTCAAGAGAGCGGAAGGATGGACCAGAGGTGGACTGACAGGCCTGAGTGGGAGGAGTCATTGAGGAAGGGCGGTCAAGGGAATCAAAGGAAGGAAGGACAAACAGGGGAGTGCACTGGAGCAAGAACAGCATCCGAGAGAGACTCAGGGACCTCAATAGCTGCGACAGGCGACTCCGGCACTGAACTGGGAGGGGATACAGAGACAGATTCGGAGGGTGAGGAATAAAGCGATGCCGTCTTACCCACCAGGGAGGAAGAAGGAGAGGAGCAGAGTTTACATTTCTCACGCAGAGAGACAAGCATATCAACAGCAATGTACTGGGCGACAGCCTCTACAGTCTCAAGAGGAGAAAGAGAATGAGAGCTAACAACACGAAGATTGCCGGGAGGAGGATGGACAACGGCCTGGACAGAAAGGCGTTGTAGAGGGCCAAAAGACAGAGAGAAGGGCTGAAAAGGAGGATTGGGGTGAAAAGGAAAGGGGGGCACAGGAGACAGGGAAGACTGTGAAGGAAGGAAAGATACTCCAAACGGAGAACCAGGAGGAAGACCCTCTGGACCTCTCTCCTATGCCCAGAAAGCATAGGAGCAGGCGAGGTGGTGGTAAAAGTGTTGGAGTCTATGGCCTGGAAACAGTTGAGAAACTGAGAAAATGGGAGAGGGCGAGGAGAAGTGGATCGCAACACACGAGCGTAAGACATGCCAGAGGAAGAGGGAAGATGGCAAACCTGGCGTCACGCCTCAGGAAAAGATATACGATCGTAATTTTTTCAAATTGAGAATGGCTTCCTCAAAATTGTAGTGCACATATGCGCAGAAGAAAAGATGGGCGTCACCGCAATTGATGCAGTGAGCTTGGGTAGAGGAGCACTCCGTCTTAAAATGACCAGAATGTTCACATAAGGGGGGATACACACCCCTCACTTGTGCACTTGAAGGGACCATGCCCAAATCTCCAGCACATCTTCTGTGCCAGGTATGTACGACGGGCTCACCAAAGCCCGTTCTGCTTGAAACTTTTTGTTCCGAGAAGCTGAATCTAGAAGAAGATCATCTCCAGCAGCTATTGCAGAGGCGAGGAGAGGGGATGTACTCCTGAACAGAGCATCTGGCACCAGCAAGAATTACGGAAGATGTAAGGGACCTACTATAAAAAGTGATCTTAACTATGGGAAGAGGCTGACGACGACCACCACGAGAGGGTCGCGTGAATATATCAATCTGGACAGAATGACCTTGGGCCTCGAGAATATGTTTTATTTCCTCGAAGCAGTCTTACAGTTCCCTATCACCAGTCGCAACATGGTACGACAGAATAACTGTGCCAATGCTGCCAAATGCTGGCATTTAACCTGACATTATTGGAGATTCGAACAGAGGGGTCTCTAATGCAGGACAACGAAGCGAAGCAGTCAGCCGCTTCCTGAGATTTCGTGCAATGACACATGTACCAGTAAGGGTGGGGGTTGAAAGTGACAAAGGTATCCACGGAATCAACTAGGTATTTATGGAGGAATAAATAGTCAAGACGTGTAGGATAAAGATGAGAGCAAAATACTTAGTCCACTTAGCAGGACCAAACAAATCTTGGAATGTATTAGATCGGGAAGGAATCGTGTACATACAAGTGCGGAGGTGACGGCCCGGAGCACCTACAGTAGGGGGATGGGGGGGGGGGGGAGTTATCTCACATCCAGAGGAGGAGAATTCTCCTCTGCTTAATTCCATCCTCTACGCATCCCTCTCTCCATTTCTCTCAGCTTCCCTCCCTCCCTCCCTCCCTCCCTCCCTCCCATTCTTTCAACTTGCCTGCCTGCCTGCCGTTCTCTCAGCTTACCACTCATTCACATTCAACTTCCCTCCCCCCCACATTCTCTCAACTTCTCTCCCGCCCACATTCTCTCAACTTCCCTCCCCCCCACATTCTCTCAACTTCTCTCCCGCCCACATTCTCTCAACTTCCCTCCCCCCCACATTCTCTCAACTTCTCTCCCCCCCCACATTCTCTCAACTTCTCTCCCCCCACATTCTCTCAACTTCTCTCCCCCCCCACATTCTCTCAACTTCCCTCCCTCCATCCCTCCCTCCCCCCCCCCTCATTCTCTCAACTTCCCTCCCTCCTTCAGTCTCTCAGTTTACTGCCCTCCCATTCTCTCACCTTCCCTCACTCGATCACATTCTCTCAACTTCCCTTCCTTTCGAGGGTTGCATGGCACTCCCGAGACCTCTGTTTGCCTTATGTGTCTAAAAAATTTAGATTCAGGAGTGAGCAGCAATATTGGCAAATTTGTAGACAATGCAAACTTTGGAAAGGATATGTATATTATATTATATTAATATATATATATATATATGTTATGTGTGTATATCACGAAAGTAAACACGTGATTAAAAATGTGACAATGTCAGACCACGGAGGAAAAATGAAACAGGAATTTCCTTAAGTACTTTCGTATATTAATACATCTTCTGAAGATGTATTAATATACGAAAGTACTTAAGGAAATTCCTGTTTCATTTTTCCTCCGTGGTCTGACATTGTTATATATATATATATATATATATATATATATATATATATATATATATATATATATATATATATATATATATATATATATTCGAAATAAGGTAAATACGATACTGGGGTTTAATTCTAAAAACGTTAACAATGAAACCATTCTTCAGCTATTCCTAGCGCTTGTTAGGCCTTCATTTAGATTATGCAGTTCAGTTTTGGTCAGAGTTCAGTGAAGAATGAAATAAATTTAGGAATTTTAAACCTTCCACATGAGGAGAGGGGAAGAGGAAGGTGGGAGACAGAGACTGGCGTGAGAGACGAAAGGAGAGCAGGGAGAGGGAAGGGGGTTACTGAGGGAGTGTGTTGAGGAAGGGGGGGGGTGAAGAGAGGAGTGGGAGGGGCGGGGGGAGGGGGGGGTGTTAAGAGAGGAGTGGGAGGGGGGTACAGGGACCACAGTGCAGCCTGGTACCCGCTCCAGGTTATTGTTTGGACAAACTCACAAACTAATACTTTGGTCGGGTCTCACTCTTGGTTTAATTTTCAGTAATGGTTTAAATAACTTTCAGAAAAAAATGGAAATTTAGAATTCAAAGAAAGGGGCAATATCCTTTCCTAACTACCAGACCTTCAACTTGGCCATTCAATCAGAAGTTATCCAACAAGAAGGGACAACGAGTACAACACAACACGACAACAGTATACTTAATGTAGTGATGAAGACCACAAGTCTTCTGTTATACGGATCACAAAATACAACCGCTCACAAAAAAAAGAGTGTCCTCGGGCAGCACTTTCACTCCACTACACCAGCAGTCCCTCTCTCACTCGCCCAACCCGTCCTCGACTCAAGTCCATTACATCCAGCGGTCAACCCCACAGACGCATTCATAAATTTTTACATGCTGTTCATTCAAAACGGGATTTTTTTTCAAATATAAATTAATATTAGTATATATTAGCATATTGTGCAAATATAGCCATAGGTTAGGTTAGGTGTTTAAGTTCTGTTGGCGATTATTTATATTTGTAGTACGTGGGTGAAACATTTATAGCGTTGTGATTCGAACAAAATTCGTCAGTGAAGCACTTGTTCCGGATATGTTCGAACGTCAGCAGTTGAGAGTCGTGTGTAAACCGCTTTTCATTCATAAACAGGGGGTTTGGCGGGTGCATGGAATCACTTTTGGATCTTTGTTTGGAGGACGGGCTGTACATTCAGCGGTCGACCCCACAGACGCATTCATAAATTTTAACATGCTGTTCATTCAAAACGAGAATTTTCTCAAGTATAAACTAATATTATAATACATTAGTATATTGTGCATATATAGGCATAGGTTAGTTTAGGTTCTGTTGGCAATTATTTGAATTTGTAGTACGTGGGTGAAGCATTTATAGCGATGTGGTTCGAACAAAATTCGTCAATGAAGCACTTGTTCCGGATATGTTCGAACGTCAGCAGTTGTGAGTCGTGTGTAAACCGCTTTTCATTCATAAACAGGGGGTTTGGCAGGTGCATGGAATCACTTTTGGATCTTTGTTTGGAGGACGGGCTGTTTATAGCGTTGTGATTCGAACAAAATTCGTCAGTGAAGCACTTGTTCCGGATATGTTCGAACGGTGTAAACCACCCATTCGAACTGGGTGGTTTGCAGCCCGTCCTCCAAACAAAGATCAAAAAGTGATTCCATGCACCCGCCAAACCCCCTGTTTATGAATGAAAAGCGGTTTACACACGACTCACAACTGCTGACGTTCGAACATATCCGGAACAAGTGCTTCACTGACGAATTTTGTTCGAACCACAACGCTATAAATGCTTCACCCACGTACTACAAATACAAATAATCGCCAACAGAACCTAAACACCTAACCTAACCTATCCTATGCCTATATATACACAATATGCTAATATAGTATAATATTAATTTATACTTGAGAAAATTCCCGTTTTGAGTGAACAGTATGTTAAAATTTATGAATGCGTCTGTGGGGTTGACCGCTGAATGTAATGGACTTGAGTCGAGGACGGGTTGGGGGTTTGGTGGGTGCATGGAATCACATTTGGGTCTTTGTTTGAGGACGGGCTGCACTCCACAACACCAGCTGTCTCCCTCTCTCTCACTCGCCACTTGTCCATCGAACACGTTCCAACACTACTCCCAAAGTTTCGTAAATAACCCCTAATACTAGTTCACACGGCTCTCATATTTTTTTTTAAGATCAATATAAATCAAGTCACAAAATTTATGTTGATAAGTTTCTTTACGATAATCAGGCAATATATATATATATATATATATATATATATATATATATATATATATATATATATAATATATATATATATATATATGCTGTTCATTCAAAACGGGATTTTTTTCAAATATAAATTATAAATCTTTATATATTTCTTAATATAAAATAATATAAATATAATATAAATCTTAATATATTAATAATAAAATTTAATATCTTAATAAATTATAAATATAAAAAATAAATATATAAAAAACCAATATAAAAATATAAATCACCAGGAAGCGGCCAAGTCACGTAAATAACGTTTCTATTAACTATAGAAGTTAATAGGTTAATAGAAACGTTATCCCTACAGACACAAATCAGAGGATACAACTGACGATTTACTATAAAACCAGAAAAACGGCCAGCCTACTCATGAGAAACTCTCCAGACACAAAGCAGAACGCTTTAAAAGAGACCAACGTCGTCTATGCCTTCAAATGCCCACTTACTGTAAGCTCCAAAAAACCCAGTATATAGGCAAGACAACAACATCTCTTTCTAGGCGTTTAACGATGCATAAGCAACAGGCTCCATTAAGGAACATATAATCTCTTCCCACAACCAAACCATCGCCAGAGAAATCCTAGTAAACAACACAGAAATCATCGATAGATACAGCGATAGCAGACGGCTTGACGTTTGCGAGGCACTGCACATTAAGAAGTCAACACCAGCAATCAACAGCCAATTAATGCACAAACTATATTCTACCCACCTCAAGACTCCGCTCCAATATAGAAGCATCAAGAAATATGGACCAATAGGCTTTCTACAAACACTTCCATTTCAATACCCATTGTTTCGTGTTCTGTCTTGTGTTGATGAAATTAATACCCTATTAAATATATATATATATATATATATATATATATATATATATATATATATATATATATATATATATATATATATAAATGGAAATGTTCGTTTGTTCAAAATCGCTAATCTCCGAAAGTTCCTAACCGATTGCTTTGAAATTTTCACACAACGTTCCATTCGCATCCGAGCAGGTTTTTATATTCATACTATATAGATGTCACGTCTGTATGGTAAAAAAAAAACATGTTTTCTGAAAAACTGTGTTGTTCATGTGTTTTTCATGTGAGAGAAATCAAAAAAAACCTCTTAACCGATTGCTTTGAAATTTTGACACAACGTTGCATTCGAATAGGTGTGTCTTTGTATATATTTGCTATATACATGCCTCACTTGTGACAGGAAAAAAACATGCTTCTTTGAAAAACAGCGCCATCTGTAGGACGTAAGGGCAACACACGCTGTAATTTCCAAAAGTTCGTCACCAATTTCTTTGAAATTTTGATACAACGTTGCATTCGAATAGGCGCATCTTTTTATATACCTACTATATAGATGCCACCCCTGTGACAGATAAAAACATGCGTGTTTGGAAACTGGCGCCATCTGTTGCGCATAATGGCAACATGCACATTATACTAAATATGTCACGATTTCCATTTCAATGTTTCCGATTGCATTGATAAATTATATTTTCCTAGATTTCGATTTATTTTATTTTTTAGTGAATTATTTTGTGTGACATTGTGTTGGAACTGAGCTGTGTTGTTAACCATACCGTTCATTTCTTAAGTATAAGTATAGATGCCACACCTGTGACAGGAAAAGCTATGAAGACCAGACCACACATTAGAATGTGAAGGGACGACGACGTCCAGGACGGATCGAAACGTCGTCGTCCCTTCACATTCTAGTGTGTGGTCTGGTCTTTATACTTTAGCCACGTTATTGTGACTCATCACCTGCACAGGTAAAACTATGCTTTTCTTGAAAAACAGGACCATCTGTTGCATGTAAGAGCAACACACATGCTATACTAGATATGTTACAATTTCATTTCAATGCTTCTGATTGCATTCATAAATTGAATTTTATTGATTTTGATTTAATTATTTTGTGTGAATTGCATTGGAATTGAGTTGTGTTCTTTACCAGACCGTTCATTTCGTGAGTATGCTTCATTTTTATTTTGTTTTCATATTTGCAATTCATTTTTTAACTGTTTTTCTTATATTTCAGTGATGGGAACATCAGATCACTTGATGTTCCCAATTTTCTGATTGGAACAGTAGACCATTTGGGAAGGCATCGGACGAGGGAGTGGGGAATGGTGGGGATGACGGGGAGACAAGGGAGGAGGTAATGGTGAGGAAGGACTAGGAGACGGGAGAGTTTGGGATGGTGGGGACGAGGGGAAGGGGAAATGGAGAATGGTGGGGAGGACAAAGTGACCGGGGAGTGGGGCATAGTGAAAAGGAAGAGGGAATGGTTTAGTGGGGAATGATGGGGAGGACGATTGGACGGAAGTGAGAGATGGTGGGGAGGACGAGGGGACAAGGGAGGGGGTAATGGTGGGGAAGGACGAGGGGACGGGGGAGTTTGGGATGGTGGGGACGAGGGGGATGGGGGAATGGGGAATGGTGAGGAGGACAAGTGGACAGGAAAGGTTGCTGTGGCTCAGGAATGCACATATGTTGCTGAGCCACAGCAACGCGTGGCTGGGTACTGCTAGTATATATATATATATATATATATATATATATATATATATATATATATATATATATATATATATATATATATATATATAATATATATATATATATTGTGACAATAATCTCTTTCAAGAGAGATTGAGCCTGCTCTTTCCTACTTTAAGTTACGCCAAAGACACAAGTATAAGATGCTACATTCACGATACGTCACCAGTAGCACAAAACGTTTTGACCAGGAGGCAAAACGTATCCAAGATCCCCCCACTCCACACACCCTCCTCACGCCGGCTCGTCATCAAACCAGCTAACTACCCTTCACCAGCTTGCCTGTCTAATTGGTGACTCGCCAGCCGCGCACCTGCACACAGCACCCTCTACATGAATCGACGTCTGAGCCTGACCAGCTATCCACGTCAGAATATTCCTTGTGCTCTTACGGTTGACATCTCTCTCTGGCATAATAGCTCATTAGCTCGTATACGAAGGGAGGTTTCAGCCATAGCCGATATTCTCAGCACCATTTTAACATTGTAATTTTGCATTTCACATTGTCTTTGCATTTTCTTTATTTAACTGTAATTAACCTTCCAGAGATTTGTCTTTATTTTCATTTATGTTTAAAGTAAATATATTAGTTTCATTGTTCATATTTTGTGTTTTACGTGTTCCTCCCTCTAACTTACCAGAGACAACAGACAAGCAGTCTATATTTTTGTTTAAAGTGTGACCAGGCTTTGACACCTGCCATTGGAGAACTGCCGAACATCAACACTCCAACACTTTCCTGTCACATTTTAATGGGGGCCTGTCCTATATATATATATATATATATATATATATATATATATATATATATATATATATATATATATATATATATATATATATATAATATGTTGTAGCCAGAATGCAGTACTCGACCTACTATGCAAAGCCCGATTTGCCTAATTAGCCAAGTTTCCTGAATTGTTATATTTTTCATTTTTTTTTCTTGTGGAATGATAAAGCTATCCATTTCCTTATGTATGTGTTGATTTTTTTTTAATTTGAGTTAAAACTAACATAGATATATGACCAAACCTAACCTACCCAACCTATCCTAACCTAACATAACTAAATCAATATTTTATGTTCCTAATGCAATATAACAATAATATTTCAAATAAACTAATTGGACATTTTTTTTTAAATAGAAAAAATCACTAGACCTATTAGGCAAATCGGGCCTTGAATAGTAGGTAGAGAAGTGCGTTCTGGATACTAGGTACAACATTATAATATATATATATATATATTATATATATATATATATATATATATATATATATATATATAATCTCATTGAATATGATCGCATATTCTGTATTTACTATCTTCTGATTTACGGCTTCTATCCCTCTATTTTTTCTAGCATCAAGGCTTAGCTTAAAGAGGAGTTCTCTAAAACTCATTTTCGTTATTTCAAGGTGATGAAAAAAGTGAATTACTGTAGAATATATTACACTTATTTATACAATTTGCACAACGTTTCGAACCTCCATGGTTCATTCTCAAGTGAATGGAATTACAAAACTCTGTTATTTATACCAGTACGGGGTCAGGTGATGATCAAGTACAATAAAGGTAAAGACAAGAGGGATACATAGGGGATAAATGGAGGACGAAGTACATTCGAAGATTAATCAGGTGTAACTGGCCTGTTATGTTGAGCAGTGTCTTCTGTGTTGGCATCGTTATATTCCTGTCTTGTCCTTACTCTCATGGTGGGTAGAGTAAACAGTTTCGTAATTTGGGTGTTCATGGTAGGTTGTTCTATTCTTATGTGAATTGCTTCAAGAATTTGTAATCTTCTTACATCTTGGGTTTTGTCTATTATGCAGGTATTCTTGTTCAACATTTCTCTTGTTAGGGTGATGTCATGGGCTTGTCTCATGTGATTCCTGGGGGCACCGGATTAAAGATGACAGGTTAAATGCCTCGTCAGCTTGGTCGACGTCATACCTATGTACTTAGATTGAAGGTTACATCCTTCGTGGGGGCAAGTATACATGAATACAACACTTGACTGCTGTAGAGGGTTCTCCGTCAGCTTCGGCCTGTTCTTAATAAAGTGATCAGTAGACTTCTTTTTTTTTATAGAATATGATCAGGTTTATGTTTTGGTCAGGAATAATGCTTTTTACTCCTTTACGAGTTATTTCCTTCATTATTCTTAATTCTTTTTTTTATGTTCAATATGCATAATAAGGCACTATGCACTATGCTTCACTAAAAAAAAAAAAAGAATAATGAAGGAAATAATTCATAAAGAAGTAAAAAGCATTATTCCTGACCAAAACATAGACCTGATCATATTCTATAAAACAAAGAATACTACTGATCACCTTATTAAAAACAGTCCGAAGCTGATGGAGAACCCTCTACAGCAGTCAAGCGTTGTATACATTAACGTGAGTTTATACCCAGATTCAAGAGAGTAATTTGGTCCTCAGTGAGGTTGATTCCAGCAAGGTTTAAGAAGCCATCTATGGGTCGTGGAATCGCCATAGGTCCTCCAAATAATGTTGTCAGTTTATTGGTGAACACTGGGAGTATGGGTTCGAGTCACTTCTGGGGTGTGAGTTTTCAGTTGCATATTATCCTGGGGACCATTCAGGCTTGTTCGCATTTGTGTTCCTCATGTGTGCCCCAAAGAATGAGGTGATTTGGTAAAATGCTATGCCCAAGATTACTATCCGAGTGCCGGCGGTGGGGTGGTTCAAATAGCCTCGGCTATCACCTCATTATGTCCGGTCGTGATGGTCAAGTGGGGGACCATTCAGGCTTGTTCGCATATATATATATATATATATATATATAATATATATATATATATATATATATATATATATATATATATATATATATATATATATGTGTGTGCGACGTATGAAGGCATAGACGACGTTGGTCTCTTTTAAAGCGTTCTGCTTTAAAAGAGACCAACGTCGTCTATGCCTTCAAATGCCCTCTTGGGGACTGTAAGCCTAAAAAAAAAAACAGTATATAGGCAAGACAACAACATCTCTTTCCAGGCGTTTAACGATGCATAAGCAACAGGGCTCCATTAAGGAACATATAATCTCTTCCCACAAACAAACCATCACCAGAGAAATCTTAGCAAACAACACAGAAATCATCGATAGATACAGCGATAGCAGGCGGCTTGACGTCTACGAGGCACTACACATCAAGAAGTCAACACCAGCAATCAACAGCCAATTAATGCACAACTATATTCTACCCACTTCAAGACTCCGCTCCAATATAGAAGCATCAAGAAATATGGACCAATAGGCTTTCTACAATTACTTCCATTCAATACCCATTGTTTCGTGTTCTGTCTTGTGTTTGAATTTAATACCCATTCAATACCCATTGTTTCGTGTTCTGTCTTGTGTTGGAATTTAATACCCATTGAATACCCATTGTTGAAAGTTAGTTTTTCACCTCACCCAAATGTAGATATAAACCTCGAAGATGTGAAAGCTCTATTCAGTTTCAGTTGTGTTTGTAAACTAAAGTCTTTTTGTCATGTTCATAGAAAACGGTACCATCCGTTTGTATGTGCTGCGGCTCAAACACATGCGGAGAGGTAAACTAGAAAGCATACAGGACGCCACCAGCTTGGTAGCTACTAGTCATGTAATCGTTTATAAGTATTAAAGTCAGTAACCAAGCAATGGCTTTATATCAACCCTACAACCAAGACTTCCTCAGCTACACAAACACCACACTGGCGACGAGGATGAACTGTGAACGCAGGTATTTGTTCAGCTTAAAACCACAAGGAAGAAGCATGCTGCCCGGAGGAGGAAGAGAAGCTGTCTGTGAGCACCATGCCCAATGGTGTGTGCTAAACCAATGCTGTGCTGACTGAAGCTGTGTACTGAGGAATCTGCGATCCATATCTGCCGATGCCGTGTACGAAACGACGCTTTGATGTTGTGTACAAAACCCGATGTTTTGTGTACGAAACGACGCTTCGTGCTACAAAATTCATCATGTTGTGAACTCTGCTGTCTTGACAGTGCTGAAAATTCATCAAACAACAACATTGCTGACAACTGCTGTACCAACTGCGAGTAGGAACAACACATGTACACAAGGGCTAGGTAAGAAGTCAGTTGCTGCTGTGTTGTGCACTGTTCTGAACTTTTGCATTAAAATGCTTGTGTGCTTTGCAAAAATAAAGTAATTACAGTGAATTCTTAACTAACACATACAGTGCAGTAAGTGTTTAATATTCTGAGCAACATTTAAGTGATAAGTTTATATTTATACAGTAAAAATGGCAAATATACTTCAATTTCCTACATTTGATCCTGACTGTGACCAGATAAACCCTGTCACAGAGGTGGATCAAATAGCTTAAAAGGTTTGAAAATTTGTTGATAGTTTCTGACATCAAAAGTGCTGAAAGAAAGCGTGCCTTTCTAGTTCATTAAGCAGGTGATCGAGTTTGTGACATCTTTGATACACAGAAAGACACTGGTGGTGCCAAAGATTATGATATTGCCAAAGCCAAATTAACTGAACATTTCAAACTAAGACAAAATACTGCAATGGAAATTATGCATTTCAGGAGAGCCAGACAACTCTCTAATGAAACCCTTGATCAATACCACACACGTCTGCAGGGTTTAGCAGCCCATTGTGAGTTTGCTGATGTTGACAAAGAAATCAAACGGCAAATAATTGAAACATGCACATCTACGTCTCCGTCGAAGAGCTGTAGAACTTGTTGATGATGAAAGTTCTCTTACCAAGATACTGGATATTGCTCGTCGAATGGAAGATGCTGCACGTGATGCTCGTGTCATGGAGTGCAGTGCCAACAACGATTCTGCCATTGTTACTAAGAGTGATGAGGTATGTAAGGTTCAGGAAGGACACCGTGATCACAAAAGATATCATGGCAAACCTAACAGCAAATTGAGCCGAGAACCACATCACAAATGGGGTCAAGGAACAAGACTCAAGCAGTCACAACTACCCACATAAGAGGGTGTCAACAATAAATGTTACAATTGTGGAGGAGACTACCCACACCAAGGTAATGTTTGTCCTGCTCAAGGTAAGAAGGGCTATGAGTGTGGAAAACTAGGTCATTTTGGTGCTGTGTGTCGTTCCGCACTAAAGAAACCACAGTCAGTGAATAAAAGCACTGTACGAGGATCAGGTCAGAGGGGTCGAGGTGGTAAACACAATCTTGCACCTCATATTCAAAATGTTAACAATGTACAAGACAACATGTCATTACAACCAGTCTCAGATGACAGTGAATGTGAGTACACTTATGGAGTACAAGCAATCACAGAATGGAATGATCTTCCAAACAACCTAGAGACTATAGTATACATTGCTGGCATTTGTCTCAAAGTTCTTATTGATGCATGGATCAAACATTGACACCATTGCTAAGTGCCACTATGAGAAATTTAAAAAACAGTTCCCAAAGCTCGAAAACTATAATCGCAAAGCCACTGCGTATGCTTCAAAAGTAGCCTTGCCAGTGATTGGAACTTTCACTACAGAGATTAAGTCAAAGAATACAATGCTCATTACTACATTCCATGTTAGGAATGCAAAGGAGTCTCTACTCAGTTACAAGACTTCAACTAAATTGGGGCTACTTCAGCTTTCTAATGCTGTAGCAGTGGAATCTGCAAACAATGTTGATGCTATTGTTGCTGAATTTTCTGATCGATTTGAATCCATAGGTTGTTATACTGATAGCAAAGTTCATCTACACATCAACCCAGATGTAATTCAAGCTGCCGAGGAATATGTACACTCTGTAACCTGTGATGCAGTCCCTAAAACTCTCACTCTTGATGAAATCGGTACTGCAACCCTCGAGGACCCAACTCTGCAAGCAAAAGTGGATGCATTGACTAAGAAAAAGTTTCCACGCATCCCACCCTCAGGAGTTGACCAAGATGCATTCAAAGCACTTGAACGCATCCAGACAGAATTAAGTGTTACGCAACAACGCGACACTGTGCTGCGAGGTACTCGTTTCGTCATTCCAGCTGTTCTCCAGCAACGTGCTCTGAAGCTTGCACATCAAGGACACCAAGGTCTTGTTAGGATCAAACAGCTGCTACGAGAAAAGGTGTGGTTTCCTGGCATTGATCGTCAAGCAAAGGATATGCATGATGCCTGTGTCCCTTGCGAAACTGCAGTGGATACTTCAAGACCAACACCTCTACAACCTTCACCACTACCTGCTGCACCATGGGCGGAAGTATCGATGGACTTCTGCGGACGGCTACCAACTGGAGAGTACTTGATGGTAGTCATTGATGATCACTCACGTTATCCAGAAGTAGAAATCATCACTTCCACATCTGCAAATTCTGTCATCCCGAAACTCAACAAGATCTTTTCAAACTTTGGCATTCCTGAAGTTGTGAAGACGGACAATGGACCGCCATTCAATGGACAAGACTTCGTCAACTTTGTGAGCATATTGGATTCAAACACCACCGTGTGATGCCACTACATCCTCAAGCAAATGGAGAAGTTGAGAGATTCATGAAAGCAGTACGCTGTGCTCATGCCGAAGGACGATCCTGGAAACAAGCTATGTATTCCTTTCTCAGGAACTACCGTGCAACACCGCATGGAACACTGGGCAAGTCGCCTGGCGAAATCTTATTTGGACGTCCTATGAAGATCTCGGTACCCGTCATGCCAGCCGAGGTAAACGGATACACATCTCGCTCAGAAGGATGCACTAGCCAAGGGCAAAATGAAAATTGCTCATGATCAACGTGCAAAGGAACAATTCATAAAGGTTGGAGACACTGTTCTAGTTAAAAAAAAAAAAAAGAGGGAAAGCTAGATATGCTATGATACAAAACCATATAAAGTGATTAGTGATCATTTGATTTGAAACATAATTTAAAAGGAACTATGGTAACAGCGAGTAATAGAGATCATAGTATAACACGTAATATGGCCTATTTCAAAGTGATTGCAACTAGTGTAGAAAATGATGAAGTGCAAAGTCGTACAAAGGAAAAAGAAATGACTTATAACCCAACAAACAATTCATCAAGGGATATTCTTGTATTTAAGGACTCTTGACCTAAACGTCATGTTAAACGCCCTACGCGATTTGATGATTAATTGTGTTCTTATGTAATGCAAAGTTTTTACTGATTATGTTAAATTAAATTTAATATTGTTTGAATAATGCAGATCTCTCATTCAATATTTTGTAACTTTGTATTACAGTTTTTTATTTTTGTTTAACATTGCATATGTATTTTTAACATTGAAATCCTGTTTGGTAAAGACTAAGTTGTTTAAATTCTTTGTGTGCTTAATGTTAAATGTATGCAATCTCTTGATATGATAATAACTTACTTTGTGTCAATAACTTTGCTTTGTGCTACAAGCATGATAGACATCCTGTATTCATTCTTTTTAAAGAAAAGGAGGGATGTCATATTCATAGAAAACGGTACCATCCGTTTGTATGTGCTGCGGCTCAAACGCCAGCCGAGAGGTAAACAAGAAAGCATACAGGACGCCACCAGCTTGGTAGCTACTAGTCATGTAATCGTTTATAAGTATTAAAGTCAGTAACCAAGCAATGGCTTTATATCATCCCTACAACCAAAACTTCCTCAGCTACACACAAACACCACAATATGTACTCTGCAATTACTTCCATTCTTACCTTCAATACCCATTGTTTCGTGTTCTGGCTTGTGTTGAAAGTTTGTTTTCACCTCATCCAAAACTGTTGTAACATATCACCTCACCCAAATGCAGGTATAAGAAATCGAAGATGTTTAAGCTCTATTCAGTTATAAGTTGTGTGTGTGTGTAAACCAAAGTCTTTGAAAATGTAATAAGTTTTATGAAACGCTCTCAAGTGTCGCGTCAGACTAGAAATAAAAATGAATTTTGGAGAATTGATTTCTCATTTACCATCAACAGTGAAAAGAAACATAAAAAAGATCGAGAAAATTTGTGTTAGAATTATTAATCTTACTTTTCCGGTCATATTTAATAATATATGTCTACAGGAAAGACTGCTACCAAAATATACTAATGTATATTATATATATATATATTATATATATATAATATACGCATCTCCGATTTTATATATTTTATATATTCTTGATGCTTCTATATTGGAGCGGAGTCTTGAGGTGGGCAGAATATAGTTGTGCATTAACTGGCTGTTGATTGCTGTGTTGACTTCTTGATGTGTAGTGCCTCGCAAACGTCAAGCCGCCTGCTATCGCTGTATCTATCGATGATTTCTGTGTTGTTTACTAGGATTTCTCTGGCGATGGTTTGGTTGTGTGGGAAGAGATTATATGTTCCTTAATGGAGCCCCTGTTGTTTATTGCATCGTTAAACGCCTAGAAAGAGATGTTGTTTGTCTTGCCTATATACTGGGTTTTTTGGAGCTTACAGTCCCCAAGAGGGCATTTGAAGGCATAGACGACGTTAGTCTCTTTTAAAGCGTTCTGTTTTGTGTCTGGAGAGTTTCTCATGAGTAGGCTCTCCAAAGGAATTTGTTGACTTACTGCGGGGCACACGGGCCACAGGGATAAGAGCCTCGTTGGACGTAGAATCACTGTTTACCAACGTACCTGTGGACGAGACAATCGGGATGATAGCCGACAGAGTGTATCGTGATCCAGCCTGTACTCCTCTTGACATACCAGAAAATATTCTGAGGAAACTACTCCAAGCTTGTACTAAAGAGGCACCCTTCTTGAGCCCGGATGGGCACATGTATAAGCAAGTAGATGGGGTCGCCATGGGTTCTCCCCTAGGTGTCCTGTTTGCAAAACTTCTACATGGGTACCATCGAGCAAAAAGTCTTAGTCGACATGAACTTGAAACCGGCCATATACTGCAGGTATGTTGACGACATTTTTACACAGGTACCTGATGTCAGACATCTGCAGGAGCTGAAGGAGGCATTTGAGCAGAGTTCCGTGCTGCGTTTCACTTACGAGATGGAAAAGGATGGGAAGCTGCCCTTTCTAGATGTAACAGTCATGGAAAAGAGCGGAGGTTTCCACACTGCAGTCTACACTAAGGAAACAAACATAGGAATGTGCCTAAATGCCAACAGCGACTGCCCAGACAGGTACAAGAGGAGTGTTGTTAACGCATATGTCGACCGTGCTCTCAGCCACAGCTCAGAATGGAAGCAAGTTGACGAAGAACTCTGTAGGGTAAGGCAGGTCCTAGTCAACAATGGCTTCTCCAATGGTTTCGTCGAAGACATCATAAGAAGGAAAGTGAAACGCCATGCAACCTCTGAAGAGACAACTAACACAACACCTATACCCCCTATTAGACTATTTTACAGGAACTTCTTTTCCACAGCTCATAAAACGGAGGAAAGGGTCCTGAAAGATATTGTTAATAGAACGTTATCCCTACAGACAAAAATCAGAGGATACAACTGACGATTTACTATAAAACCAGAAAAAACGGCCAGCCTACTCATGAGAAACTCTCCAGACACAAAACAGAACGCTTTAAAAGAGACTAACGTCGTCTATGCCTTCAAATGCCCTCTTGGGGACTGTAAGCTCCAAAAAACCCAGTATATAGGCAAGACAACAACATCTCTTTCTAGGCGTTTAACGATGCATAAGCAACAGGGCTCCATTAAGGAACATATAATCTCTTCCCACAACCAAACCATCGCCAGAGAAATCCTAGTAAACAACACAGAAATCATCGATAGATACAGCGATAGCAGGCGGCTTGACGTTTGCGAGGCACTACACATCAAGAAGTCAACACCAGCAATCAACAGCCAATTAATGCACAACTATATTCTACCCACCTCAAGACTCCGCTCCAATATAGAAGCATCAAGAAATATGGACCAATAGGCTTTCTACAAACACTTCTATTCAATACCCATTGTTTCGTGTTCTGTCTTGTGTTGATGAAATTTAATACCCTATTCTGTCACCTCACCCATCACCCTTCCACCTCACTAAATGTAGATATAAAATCGGAGATGCGTAAGTTCTATTCAGTTGTGTATTTGTAAACTAAAGTCTTTGAAAATGTAATAAGTTTTACGAAACGCGCTCGTGTCGCGTCAGACTAGAAATAAAAATGAATTTTGGAGAATTGATTTTTGATTTACCTCCAACAGTGAAAAGAAATGTACGAAAGATTGAGAAAATTCGTGTTAGAATTATTAATCTTACTTTTTCGGTCATATTTAAATAATATATATATATATATATATATATATATATATATATATATATATATATATATATATATATATATATATATATATATATATATATATATATATATATATATATATGGTGTGTGTGTGTGTGTGTCTCATTGAATATGACCGCATATTCTGTATTTACTATCTTCTGATTTAGGGCTTCTATCCCTCTAACTATTTTCTTAGCATCAGGGCTAAGCTGAAATAGGAGTTCTCCAAAACTCATTTTCGTAATTTCAAGGTGAAGAAAAGAAGTGAATTACTATAGAATGTATTACACTTATTTATACAATTTGCACAACGTTTCGAACCTCCATGGTTCATTGTCAAGTGAAAAGAATTTTCAGGACTGGTTGATTTTATACCCACACTGGGTCAGGTGATAAGACAATGAAGATGAAAACATAGGGGGATACATAAGGGATAAATGGGGGGTGAAACATAAGAATAGAGGTAACTGCGGAAGGCCTATTGGCCCATACGAGGCAGCTCCTATCTACATACATAGATTAATCAAGTGTAATTGGCCTGTTATGTTGAGCAGTGTCTTCTATGTTGGCATCGTTATGTTCTGGTCTTGTCCTTACTCTCTTGGTGGGTAGAGTAAATAGTTCCGTGATTTCGGTGTTCATGGTAGGTTGTTCTATTCTTATGTGAATTGCTTCAAGAATTTGTAATCTTCTTACATCTTTGGTTTTGTCTATTATGCAGGTATTCTTGTTCAACATTTCTCTTGTTAGGGTGATGTCATGGGCTTGTCTCATATGATTCCTGGGGGCATCGGATTAAAGATGACAGGTTAAATGCCTCGTCAGCTTGGTCGACGTCATACCTATGTACTTAGATTGAAGGTTACATCCTTCGTGGGGGCAAGTGTACATGTACACAACGCTTGACTGCTGTAGAGGGTTCTCCGTCGACTTCGGGCTGTTTTTGATAAGGAGTTCGGAAGTCTTCTTGGTTTTGTAGAATATTATCAGGTTTATGTTTTGGTTAATAGTAATGCTTTTTACTCCTTTACGGATTATTTATTACATTATTCTTTCCTCTTTTATATGTTCACTGTGCATGGTTGATTTGTAATATAATTTTATTGGAGGTGTTGTGGTTTCTGTTCTAGGTTCTGGATTATACCAACGGTCCAAGTGTCTTCTTATAGCTGCGTTTATTTCCGCGCGTTGCTATATCCGTTGTTCACCAATACCTGAGTTACTCTTTCAAACACTCTACTCACGTTGCTTCATTCAGAGCCAGTGGGTAAGACGCTCGACGAATATAGGCATTGAGAACACTGGCTTTGTATCCTTTGGGGGCACTCACTTCTACCATTCAGGCATAATCCTATGTTGGTGG